>JAJEJO010051546.1:0-21402 GCA_020662805.1 Glaucomys volans
CAGCTCTGCAGAGTGAAATTGAGAGGAGGTATGGGCCATGTACAACCCTGGTCAGATGCGGAGTGGAGGCATCTAATAAGTGCCTTTCAGGTCAGCTTCAGCAGTGGAATGCACAAGGCTCTGCTGCATCTGCTGATTTCCCTCTCCTTGCTCCTAGATCACAGAGAATCAAGCATGCTGTGGGGGCTAGGTCTCAGTTGCTCCTCCATGAAGCCCATGGATTCCTCCTGCTCTGATATTCTCCACCTTCCCCCAAGGTTTTCACAGCAATGTGTACTGTTTTATAACACAATAAAGAAAGAATTTAATTGCAAATAGAATTTTTTTCCAAAGACACTTAGTTTGAATTAGCAGCCAGTGTTACCTGGTCACTGTGTTGATGCCTCATTCACTCCACAGCTGGGGCCTCTGGGAGCCTGCCCCCTATCACAAATGGACTCCCAGCTGGAACTACAGGACCCCACTTTTGAAGGGGGAGGTCGAGGCAGAGTAAATTTGGGAGCTCTTAGTTGCCCAGGGAACCTGGGGTCTGGGCCTGGGCTGCCCATGGCCACTCTACCACTGCAAGCCCACCCATTGGTGCACCTGGTGGACCCCAGGCCAGTGCTTCAGGACTCCAGGTTAAAGCTTATTCTAGGAACCACTTTTGTAAGCCTGTTTTGTTTATCAAATTTCACACATGAAGGGTCTTTTGACACTGATTTGTAACAGTCTGTCACTTTCCTTCTGACAAGGGACCAGATTAGACCAAAAATGGGACAAGTACATCTACCTGGGCCCAGACCACTTGGTGGACAATCAGTAAGTCTTCAGTAAAAGTTATTTGGAAACAGGGGAATGGTCAGAATGAACCTGGCCAAGTGCCAAACCTTTCCAAAGCAGGTGTTGCTCAGGGTTTGGAGCAGGGTTTCCAAGTCCTCCACTGGGTGGAGCCAGTGGACATCTTGGCAGATTGGTTCTTTTCACTCAGAAGTTCTGGGTGCCCTTGAGGGGATCTCAGCACCAACCCAGCAATAAAGGGCCAGATGATATGGAGCCCCATATCCCTCATGACTGTAGGATGGACAGGATGGGGGACTATTGCGAGGCCCAATTAAAATCAGAAAATTTCAAAAAGCTCCTAATTGCTTTGCTCTCAGCCCCTGTCATTTCCTGTCAATGTCCCAGGACCCTGTAGGTAACTGTCTCATGCCCAGAATGGAAGCTTTGGCCAGGCCAAAGCCCTGTTCCAGAAAGGAATGCAAAGCTGGAGGGAACTGACTGGGCTCCCTAGCAGGACCCCCCAGGTCTACATATCTTTACATATCTCAAACTCCTTCCTGTAAATGGCTATGTTGCTGTGGGACAGCAGATTCAGATCATCATCTCCCTCCTGTCTCCTGACTTTGTCCCTGTAGATTGCAGTGCTTCTGTGGGACAGACTGGGGTAGATCAGCTTCTTTCTAGGAAACAGTAATCTCTTCCAAGATAACTCCTCTCCAGGTCCTGGACATTGACCCCCAATCCAACAGTTCAGCTTCCTGAGTGCCCAATCTGGCAGACTCACTAAATCACCTCTTAGTATAAACTATATAAGCCTATTTCCCTTTTTTGTTCAGTGGGTCATTTTCCACCAGGAAAGTGGAACCATGACTCCATTCCTGAATAAGAGAGATGAGCTGATTTGCAAAATTTGCTTTGGGGCCCATCTTTTTGTGCTAACAGGGATGCTGAATTGTGTGGTGTGGCTGCTGTCCTGTGGGTGCTCACATGTGTCCTGGGTTGATGGGCAGAAGGAGGGCTGGGCCCTGATCCCTCAGTGTATCACCACAGGCAGCTGAGGTGGGAGGGATTCAGTAGGGCCCAAGAGGGTGAGTCCCAGGGAAGCATGAGCCCCACCTCTAGGGCCCAAGGCCCCCCACAGCCACCCCACATGACACAGGAATGGTGATCTGCAGCTTCAGGACACAGGAACACATATGCACAGACCTTTCCAAACACTAACCCATATTATGAGCAACAGAAAAGCTTCAATAGTGTTCACAGAATGGTGTGGGTGTGTAGTGTAATGTGTATGTATGTGGTAGGTGTGAAGTGTGTGTGATGTGTTCATGTGTGTGTGCTGTGTGTGAATAGTTGGGTGATGTGCATGTCATGTGTTTGTACAGCACAGTTTTTACAGTATGGTGTGTTTTGTGGCATGTGAATTATAGTACTGTGTTGAGTGTGTGTGGGGTTGTGTGTGTTGTGTGATGTGTTAGGAAGTGTGTGTGCATGTGGGGTGTACGTGTATGTTTTCTCCATCAATTCCAGGGTGACTGTGCCCTTGCAGAGCCAGGCCTCAGATTCAAGGCCAGCAGTGCTGGTGCCTACCCTCTGGTGGCAAATGGCAGTTATGGTGGTGACAATGACCCCTGTGTCCACAGGAGAGCCTATGGCAGAAAAGGAACTTCCTGAGACCAGCATGTAAATCAAGACCCAAGCATCCACCACAGAATTCCACTGTTAGGTTGGCAGTCAGCTGGTAGGGCCTATGCCCAGCGGGAGCATGGCTTCCTCTCACCTCATGGTAGGCGGTGTGAAAGCCCCCCTGCCCTCCCTGTGGCAGCCCTGGATAAGCCTCCCACAGCGGTGCTCATGCTGATGCTGATGGACTCATGTGATATTGGAAAGGCCACAGCAATGAAAATCCACCAAAACCAAGATGTGTGTTCAGCAGCCATGTTTGTAATGAATGAGGTTCTGCAGTTGCAGCCTCAAGTGCTCACACACAGCAATCACAGTAGAGAAGGGTGGAAGTAGGAAGCCATGGCATGTGGCTCTGGCCAGTGGCTCTGACAAAGGCCCTGGGCAGATAAAGGGCTGCCCTCCATACCCTCCCCACTCTTATACCACTGCTCAAAGCTTCAAGCCTGAGATGGGTGGGTAGCCCCTGCTCAAGGTCACAGGAGGGTATTCCCAGGGTCACCTTCCAGCCTGGGAACTTCCTCCTCAGCATCCAGGATGATACCTACTCAAAGGAAGGAACTTAACTAAGACAGAGCTGGAGGGTCTCTTTTCTGGGAATCCTGGACCAGGGTGCTCTCTAATGAAAGGAATGCTATCTTTCTTGATGTTTATTTTTGATGTCCCCCTGCACAACCTCCAATAAAAACTACAGTACTATGATTGCCCAGTACTATGATTTCACTTTGTAGAACACACCAGGCATCCAGATTTCCCCAATAACACCCCCCAAGAGCACCCAATCCTACTGTTTCCAAAGTCTGGAGTCATCTTGTGGCCTTGGCCAGGAGAGTGACATGGGGGAGGGAGGCCATGCTACTGCTTGGAGGGGAGGTTAAGTCCCAGTCCATGTGGCAGGGCAGGCTCTGACTGAGACAGCAGGGCATCAGCAACTGGGGCAGTGTTGGGAATGGCAGGTGAAGCAGGAGATGTCAGAGGCCCAGGCCACATCCCAGATGCCTCTGTCCTGCCTCTTAGATCCAACTCGTCCCCGAGGAGGTGGTCCTCCTGCTTTTCCCACAGGATGAAAACAGGGCCACCCAACAATCCCTGGGCCTGCCTTGGCAGACAGGGCACTGGTTGGATCTGGGTTTCAGAGAAACTTGAAAAATCGTTTTAGTGTAGGTGTGTCCCATGCAGCATAAGGAATGAATCCCAGGACTTCCTGGAGGATGAAGTACCCCATGGGCCCATCTGTTAAAGGCCAATCCCTGGATGGTGCTCCTGGGAAGTGGTGGAACTTAGGAGGTGGGGCCCAGTGGGAGGTTTCAGATCATGTTTGTGTCCTTGAAGGATCCGGTCTCCTCCTCATTTCTCTCTTGCATCCCAGACATGAGTTGTGAAGTTTGCTCCTCCATGATGTACTACCTTGCACAGGCTCAAAAGCCACCCTGGACTGAAACTTTTAAAACTATGAGCCAAAATAAAGCCTTCCTCTTTGTAGGTCTCAGGCATTTTGTTACAGCAGTGGAAAACTAACTCTCACACTCCATATCAGCCTCTCTGCCCCAGTACTTGCTTTCCCAGCTGCACAGCCAGGAGGCATGAAAGTAAGCATCCTCAGGGACTTGTGTGTGTTCACTCCCAGTCTGTCCATCCACAGAAGAAAGGAGGAGCCACGGTGACACACTCATCAACAGAACATCACTCAGCAGCACAAGCAGAGCATGGACAGACCCATGGCACAGATGCACAGCACTGAGTCCATGCCAAGTTCAGTAGCACCCCCTACACCCTTACCTGATTCTACTTATGGAAGTTCCCAGAATAGAAAAGCCTGAGAGCTGGTGATAGAAATCAGAACAGTCATCACTGGACAGGGGCAGCACAGGAGACTTCAGGAGAGTGGTTGCAGGGATCTATCCCTGTGTAATATTTTATGGGGTGCCTATAAAGGGAGAGTGTGTATTTTCCTGTTTTTAATTATTCTTTGTCTTCATTGGTAAGAAACACAAGAGTGGCAGCAGAGCATTCAGAAAAACTTCCAAAGATGGAGTGAAGTGAGTCTCAGGTCTCAGAGGGTCGTAGCATTTTGATGCGGACCGAGGAGTTTGGGCTTGTTCTGGTGGGTGGCAGGTGCACTCCCTGGGAGAATAGCTCCTGTAGAAGAGCAAGGCAATGACCTGGTCAGAGGTTCCCTGCACTGAGGATGGGAGGATGGAGGTCACGACAGAATGGAAGAGGCTCTAGTCTTGGCCAGGGCAGCTGGTATGGAGGGCTGGACAGATGGGAGGCCATGGGGTGGGTTTGGCAGCCTGTGGGGCTGGGGCACCTGAAGGCTGCTGCAGATGCCAGGAGCATAATTAAGTGACAAGTGAAATGGGGGCATGGGATGGGAAGGAGCAGGTTTGGAACAGTAGAAAATCACAACTGTTTGGTAGAAGATGTTTGAGCAACATCCAGGAGGGAATGATCCCAGGACACAGCTTGGGAGGGACAGTGGAGGACAAGAGGGCAGAAGGAAGGAGCATTATGGGGTGGGGAGAGAGCAGGAATACTGAAGGGGACTGTGGGGCCAAGACCTGTAGAGAGAGTGGAAAGAGAGGTAGAGGTAGTGAGGGAAGAGACAGAGCAGGAAAGCGGTAGAAGGGAGAAAGGGAGAGCCTACCTGGGCAGCTCTTTGCACCCAGGGAATAACAATAGTACAGCACACATGGCCAGGGCTTGAGCCAGTCACACTCCATACATAACATTACTCCATGCTTCTCAAGGCTACCTGGCCTCATAGATGTTGCTGTTACCTCAAATTTGCAGAGAAGACAAAGGCATCAAGCAAGGAAGCAGGTGTCTGGCCAGGATGGGGACATTGTTTGGTCCACAGTCTATGTTCCCAGGCTCTGAGCCCCACTGTCTTCCTACCTCCAGGCAGTGGGGCTGGGTTTTGGATGGGTGTGCAGAGGGCCTGAGTGGGGGGACCTGAGGGGCTCTTCAGTTTGGGCAGGAGTTGTGGTGTGGACTGTGCGGTTGTACCTTCAGGGACTTTGGTAGTCTGGTGTCTTTTTCACTCACCTTATGCCTCATCCACAGGCATTGGTGGATTCCCTCCAACCACATGGATAGCCCTAGTGCCTGACATTTCCTGGGCAAACACAGTTGTACTGAGTCTCCTATGGCATTGCCAGGGTCCAGAGTCCTCTGGGTGTATGCTCACACAGTGGGGGTGGGAGAAATGGCCAGGAGCCAGAGAAACAGGGAGGGTGCCAGGGGGCTGCTGACATGGAGTCCTACCTCTGGAGCTATGGTGAAGCTATGACTCACTGGAACTTCAGAATGACTTAGAGGACCAACGCTGCTCATGGCCATCACTACCATGGAAACTGATGCAGGTTGGCAGGCTATAGTGTGACATGCTGCAGGCACTCCCCCACACCCCTGGAGAGAGCTGTACTGGGCCTGGAGCTTCAGGTGGGCCAGTACAGAGTCTATTCATCACAGTGCTCTAATCCAAGTGTCAGAGTCAAGCAGAGCATCTGGCCTGCACATCCTGGACAGTAGGAGATCCAGGAAGACCCTCCAACACCTATCAAATGGTCAGTCCAGAAAAGACAGATGCAGCTTGGTAGGTGAGCATGCTGTGGACTATGTGGGAACTGTAGACAATGTTGAGGGAGCACCAGAGAAGGTATACCTTAAGAGGATTTGTGTGTATCAGACATTCTCCTCCAAGCATTAGGAAGTAGGTACTATCATGAAACCCATTTGACACTAAGGCAATTGACATGCTCACACAGCAAGTAAGTGGCAGAGCTCGGTTAGAACCAGGATTTGGGTTTCCATCTTCTCATTGTGACCAAAGATTGATGACATCCAAGTATACAGAATACTGGGGCTGGGCTCCATGCACTGGAATGGGGCACGGGGAGACTCTGAGTCAGTGTGGCTTAGGGCATGTTTCTGCAGTGGAGAAGTAGGTGGTGGCACAGGGACAAAAGCAGGAGGAGGCTCTCTGCCAGACAGGAGCTGCTGTGAGGCAGACCCAGCAGCAACAGTGTAGAGGTGTGAATCTGGATGAGATGAACTTGGACCAATTAGATGTAGGGAGAGGGAGGCACAGGAATCTGGCTTGTGGGGCTTTCCTCTCTTTATGCGGCATGTGGACACAGGTTTGGGAGGACAGTCTTGGTGTGAGAACAGCAGCTAAGTGATCACATCTGAAAGGCTTTCAGAGGCATGGAGGGCCTTTAGGAAGAGAGGGCAAAGGGAGCATAATGGATGAAACCCATGTGATCCTCACCAGTCTTTGGAGCAGAGTGTAGGAACTGTGGCAAACTGCACTGTTTTCCCAGAAACCACACAGAAGGAGATCAGAGTGCCAGATAGATGCCCCAACACTGGGGCAGAAGAGAGTTTATTTGTTTATTGAACATTCAAGGCAAGTGCTTTTCCTCTGTGCTCACCCACAGCCCAAGAAAGTGTATTTAGGGGGCAAATGGGTGGGTTATGGTGATGTCACCAGAGCTGAACAGAATCAGAAATAAATGGAAATCTGGAGACATTAGAGCCAGCAGGGCTGGGTGTCTGGGATGGTGTTTGTAAACCCATGATTTGGGGAAGACATTCATGCCATTCCGGGGCTAAGCTCATTATGATACTTATTTCATTTACTCTACAGTCAACTTAGGTGAGTCCCATGACCCCACCGCACTGAGTAAGTAAGTGAGGCAGACTGAGATGACTAACATGTTTATGAGCAAGCTGAGAATAAGAGTTGGAATTGGGATTCAAGTCCAAGTGCTAAGGATCCTGAAAACTGAGCTTTATCCACCATCTAGCTTTAACTTATGCCAACTGCAGCTGAAACCATAATATCCTCTTCACCTCCTTCATCACCACTCCTGTTAGCATAGTCACCAGAACTGCCTCTGTCTCACCACCTACACACCTCAGGGGGGCCCTGGAGAGGCTGGGTGGGCTCAACTGATTGCCTCCAGGATCAGTAGCAAGCAAGCAGCATCTGGCCATCTGGGCTCCTGAGGTGGAAGGGATCTGGCCAGTAGTTGTAAGCAGTGTGGAATCTCCCAAAGTCAAGGGCCCTTGGACCTGAGTCTATGGTTCAGGACCCCTGTGGAATCCAGTCTCTACTGGTGGTGGGCAGAAGGTATGTGTCCAGCAGAAGGTGTGTCCACAGTCATGCCCCCACCATGCCCCTGCCTTGCCACTGCCCTCCCTTGCTTTCTGAGGGACACTCACACCCAGTCACATTCTTCCCTCCAGTGTTTCTGCACCTTTGAAATTCAGATTGTTCACACTGCTCTCTCTTCTTCATTCTGGATGGAACACAAAATAAGTCCCCCTACAACTCATGGTGTGGTGAGGGAAAGAAGTAGATGTCATCTCCATGTGATAACTCTCACCCCTTCTTGGCCAGTGTCAGTCACATTGGGCACCTACCATGTCCTGTCTGGGAAGGCTGTGGCCAACCTCTCCCACAGGGCACCTAGTGACTGTGCATCACACCTACACCCCAGTATGCCAAAAAGACCAGCCCCTGTGTCATGGGCTGAATTGTGTCCCCCAATTTTATACATTGAGGCTTTCACCCCCTAGTCCCTCAGAGTGTGGCTATCTGAAGATGGGGTCTTTTAAGAAGAGACACAGGTCATGCGGTCACTAAAGTGGCCCTGGCCCAATCCTCCTCATGTCCTTGTGAGAAAAGGACATCAGGACACAGACACAGGACAGCTATAGGAGGACACAGAGAGAAGATGTAAGGAGAGGCCTCAGAGAAGCCAGCCTTGCCTGTACCTCGACCTTGGTCTCCAGGATCCAGAACTGGGAAGATGTTCTTCCATGGTTCTGGCCCCATTCTGCAGTGTTTGTTGTGGTGGAGCAGATAATGCTGCTGGTGAGGGTTCCCAGCAAGAGACAGAGCAGCATGGCTGGCCTCGGCTGCAGAGGAAGAGGGTGAGGAGGGTTGTGACAGGAATAGTGAAGTGGGAAAGTGGGGTCCAGAGGCAGGCAGAGGCCTGGGTCAGGCAGATGAATTCCAGAAGTATTCATCATCTGACCACACCCTTGTGAGGACACATGTCAATAGCTAAGAGTGGACTAGAACTGACACTCACCCACCACAGCTGGTGGGGTTGGGGCTAGAAAAGTAAGCTGGCCTTATGCAGGCCAGTCAACTGCTCTGTATGCCTGCCCATCCTGCCTGGACCAGGAATGAGACACCTGTACTGGTTGCTGCCTCTGTGCCTGCTGGCATGGCCAGGTAAGCCCGTGGGTGCCCTGACCTGTGTCCCCAAGGCTATTAAGACACTGGCTGCCATCCTGAGGGTCTGAGCTGAGCTAGATGGGCATGCCCCCAGAATGATGTGTCCCCACTGCCCAGAGGAGGATCCAGGATGCAGGTCAAGACTTGCTCATAGCCTCAGTTCCCTGTCCTGCAGAGAGAGCATGATGCTGTGACTTGTGGTGGGCTCCCAGAACAAGCAGTGGTCTGTCTGCCAGGGTGGGCAAGTATATAGTTGGGCCAGGATGAGGTGGAGGGCTTGGTAGGTTGGTGCTTTCCAAACAGCAGGGTCCCTGCCTGTGGGGTCAATGGCTGTGGAGTGGCAGGCCTGGGTCCCTGAATCAAGGCACATCTCCCCCAGTCCAGGGCCTGAGATGTCACAAGTGCCTGGGATCAGGGAATTGCTTCCAGCCCACATCTTGCAAGGATAACACCTGATACTGCCTGACTACCTGGAATAGTAAGTACCTGCCTACCTTGCAGGTGAGGGAAGAGGTGTTATGGGTGAAATATGGATCTGGTACTCAGGGCCTCCAGCAGAAGGGCAGGTGCAGGAAGACCCCTGTTTCTACTCTAGACACTGAGATTGGCCTGCAAATGTTCAGGCAAATGCTGTGACTGTTCTGACTCTGTCTTCACGCTACATAATGGTAACAACATTGCTGCCTCCTTCCAAATGTCCTTAGAAGAGCAGACAAGATATTCTGTCCACTCCACACACTGCATGGCAACATTGAATTCTGATGGTTCCCAAGGGTACCAGCTACTCAGAAAGGAAGAGGGGGGAAAAGTAGAGTAGCGGGTAGAAGCCCTAGTTGTGGTCACATGCTGGGTCCTGAACCTGGTCACATACTGGACTCTGACTCTGGTCACACTGTGGGCCCTGATCCTGGTCACCTCCTGCTGACTTCCTGTGGGGTGGGAGAGTAAGGAGGCAGCATCAGGCAGGTTGTCAGGAGGCCTGAGTGTCCTGAGAGGGGCAGGAGTGGATTCCACAGGCCTCCATAAACAGCTCTCTGTCTACCCTCTTCCAGGTCCCCCAGGACAGCCAATGCTTGTCATAAGGTCATGTGCTTATACCTGCCCTGGCTTCCAAGAGAGCCTGGCTTACTCCAGAGCTTCCTGTTGCAACACAGGTCTCTGCAACAGCACCATGAGCCTCAGTGCCAGGTGGAGGATGCTGGTTCTTGGTGTCTGGGGCACCTGCCTCAGCAGGTTTTGTTGAGCTCAGTCCAGGGCGTGCTCAAGAGGGCAGGATTAGGAGTCTGGAGCCAGGTCCCACTGGTGGCTGACATGCTTTGTGGCCTTGGTGTATCACTTCCGTACTTCCAAAACCAGAAGGATTCCAGGAGAGAATGGACACACAAGTGGCCCTTACTGGACAGTAGACATACTACTCAAGGTCATGGCCACTGTCCAGGGTGCTGCATTCTGATCACCAGCCTGAGAGCTGGCCAACTATCAGCCTCCAGGAGCTGTGCAGGTAGGTGGTCCTGGTTGTAGATCCATTGCTAAGCCTTTGGGAGTCCAAGCCATTGCTCCTCTTTATTGCCATTCCAAGGCTTGAGCCCCCTAGCAACCTCAGAGAACATTGGCCCTGTGCCACCACCTCAGGTAAATAGGAGCCCCTAGAGGAACACCAGTGTTGTCATCCCTCGAGCATGCTGCAGTGAGGCAGTCCACAGACCATGCTATATGCAAGCCTTCCACTGGCTGGGGCAGGGGCGGTTGCCCACGTGGGGACAGACACACTCCTGAGCATCATATGGGGCAGTGCTGGTGGCAGCAGGGGCAGCACAGGTAGTGATTGCATCCCAGGTGTCACCTTCACTCTAGGGCTAGGCCTGCCCAACCCCATGAGAATCTCAGCTTCGAGAACTCCACTACCTGCTGGATCCAAGAGCATGGGGATAAGAAGAGCAAGGGCTGGGCCTCATTCACCTGCAAGGCTACTTCAGAGCCAAGCCTGAGACCAACCTCCCCTCACTGCCTCCAGCCAGGGAGATGCCCGGGTCAGCTTGCCAACTTCAGGAATCATCCATTCTTTAAGAGTGGCTACCTCCCAACAGAACATGTAGCAAGCCATCTCTTTCCTTGGAGACCCAAAGGCCCAAGTGGCACCTGCCCTGCACTCTTCAGTTGGGCCTCAACAGGCACTGCCTAACAGAGCAGGCCATGGAAGGGAGTTGTGGAAAGCCCACCTGCCTCCCCTGTGGTCCCTGGCTTCTCACCTGACTCTCCTCACCACCTGCCTCCTCTCTTCCTCCTCTCTGGGAGGGAAGGTGCACAGATTCCCCACTTGCTGCAACCCAGGGGCTAGGCTGGGGTACCCTCTGACCCTAAGCACTTAACCAGGACCTCCCTACTAACAAAATTGGGGCTCTTCTGTAACCAGGCTCCTCACTCCAGCCATCAAGGGGACACAGCCTGGGAAGACTGGTGTCACTGGCCTCCTCAGCAACCCGTGTTGACCCTCACCCAAGTAACAGGCCTCAAGATCCCCTTGTCCCTCATCCCAGAGGTGGGACATCTATAAAAACTTAAACTTAGCAAGAAATAAATATGATAAATTCAAAATAACATTTGAGTTCTTATTATGTTCACAGAATTGAAACCTTCATGCATTAAAAAAACTTTCCAATTTGCACCATGGAAAAAAATTGTCCCCAGCTCAGCCTTCTGCCAATATGCACCCCTGTTCTACTCAAGAGCTGGTGGGTTTTCTGGTCATAAGGACCAACCAGCAGGGCACTTCAGGTGTCCAGCAGTGACTGTTGCATGAGTTCAGTGTGTTTATGGGCAGGGGGAAGAGAAAGTATCCCTTAGCACAGCTGCCCTGTAAATGCCAGTGAATGGGTGTTCAGCCCCTGACTTCAGCCTCCAGGGCCCAGTTGGGTGGTGGGGAGGTGTGGGCTCACCTATGTGCAGGTATCCTGCTGAACTCACCTCCCAGGGGCCAGGGCTCCTCAGGCAGTTGACAGCAGATTCCTCCAGGTTGACTTCCCATTGCATCCAGCCAGGGGCACAGTCCCTGAACTTGTCTAACCCCAGCAGGGAGGCAGAAGCTGTGCCCAGCCTCTGACACAGTCCATAGTGGGCAACACCCTCTTTCCCTGGGTCTGAAGTGGCCCTTGGTGAGCCTCTTTCCACGCCACACAGTCTCTGCAGTCTATGCCCCAGGGCAGGGGTCAGCAAGCAATGGAGAGTGTTCTGGACTCTTTTATTGGAAGCAGATGGGCACATAGGGAGGGTCCCAGGTTTGTGAGGACAAGTAGTGGAATAATGACCTCATGTGGCATGAGCTCGGGCCTCTCTAGGGGACTGAGGCTGACATTGTGGCAGGGTTTCTGCACACAGTGCTTCAGGGAGTTTAGTCTCAGGGGTAAATACGGGAGCCTGACAAGGAGTATCTGGCACTGATCCTGCTTTAGACCAGATGGCCTGGCTTCAGAGGAAAGGGGACATGACTTTGTCAATTGCACACTGCCTCCTGGGAAGGTCCTACCCTGTCCAGCCTGGCCTGGAAGCCTCAGGGCCATGTTTGCTGGACACATGAAGCTGGAGCCAAAGCCAGGGAGTGCCCAGAAGGTCTGGTGGCTCTGGCACCCTCTCCAATTACAGGCACCCTACTGCACCCACTTTCCTGCCATGCCACAGACAGCCCCACTCAGGTCCTCAGTGCCTAGAGACATGGCTACCATCCCCAGGCCAGACAGTGACAATAAAGCATCTGATACATGCTGTGTTTCCACAAAAACTTAATGATGTGCTATAGCAGATGGTGAGTTGGGGCCTGGGGGCTGCCCTAGACCCTGCAGCCCCTTCTCACTCCCACCACCCCTCACAGAGGGGTAATTGGCCAAAGCAGTCACAGCAAGAGGAGTATCAGCTACAAAGCCATTTGTTTGAGTGTGGTACTGGAGATTGGATCTAAGGGTGTTCTACCACTGAGCCACACTCCAGCCTTTATTTTGAAACAGGGTCTCACTAAGTTGCTGAGATTTCAGGCATGTGCCACCACACCTGACTTCAGTGCCTTTTAATACTATCTGAGACTGGTCAAGAGGTCTTGTCCACTCGCTACAATCCACGAGTGCTGGTACTTGATGCTGGAGGCCACCACAGGAGTGACTGCAACTACCCTAAGACAACACGGTGAGCTCTATACACCACCCTGCCTTTCTTTGTTGCAAAAGAAATGCAGGAATGCATCACACTGTTTTTGAAAATCAGGCGAGGGAGAAACATGCCTAAGAGGTGAAAATCCATGCTCAGGGCCTCTTCTCTGCTTAAGGGTGTGGGTGGGACTCTTCCTCATGCAGGACCAGACAGAGCTGGGGACTGACTCCAAACCCTTCCTTCCATGTACATCACACACTTCCACCCATGCATCTTTAGTCATTGGAGCTGAGGGGACAGTAATGTGCCTTGGGTTCAGAAGCTAAAATGACTTTTAGATTCTCATGTTGACACCTATAGACAGAGCAAATTCCTTTATATTTCAGGGGCCCCAGTGTAACCAGTCCCTTTGATGGCAACTTTGAAGCTGCTTCTGATTTTCTGTGATCACAGGTTGCTCATTTCTTATGCAGGTCTTTGTGCTCAAATCAGACCATTTCTGTTGAACACTCCTACAAGTAGAATTCTGAAAAATAAATATCGCACATTTAAAATTTTGGTTATTCCTACCAAACTGCCCTTCTAGAAGGGCATGCTAGAAGACTGTCTGGCCTTGGTGGAGGGTAGGAGAAAACTGAGAATCACAGCTATGGTTACATGGGGTGTGATGGGTAACCTCTACCAGCTGGACGTCTCCCCCATGCTTTGTTGACATATTTTCAGTGCACGGAACTTATGTCAAGACTTGGCATTCACAGAGTGCCCTAACTCCATTCTGAGTACTTTCCCAAGTGACTCATATGAAATGGCAGCTAATCTCAGCCTAGTTGCAATGTGCCCAAATAGGCCTCATCACCTCCCTTCTGTACACAGGGTGCAGAGGCAGGTGGGGCTAAGTGACCTGTGAGAGATCAGCTCACCAGAGAACAGGAAAAGCCTGAGCTCTGGGCCTGCCTCTGACTCATCTTTCCCATCAGGCACCAAACGACTGTGCTGGCTAATAGCCATGGATTCTCAGGGTATGGGGACAGGGAAGGCTGCCACCAAAGTCAGTCATGAGATTGGGTGGGGAGGTCAGGAAGGACAGCAGAATGAGCTGGTATTCTCAGGTGAGGAGGGACAAGGGAGCCTGGAGCCTGGTCATGGCTGTGCTTGGGGATATTGTTTGTGTGGGACATGAGGCCTGGAGAATGGCCATGAGCCTGCTGTTGGACAGTGAAGTTTGGAGCTGAAGCTTGGACCACAGGCTCCTCTATGTGGCCATGGCACAGGGATATTGAATTCCAGTGGAGGCAGGGCATAACCAGAATAGTGTCAGGACCTACATGTGGGGGCCTAAGTCTTTCAACAATGGAATGAAAGTCCAGGACATCATCTCTGACAAGGGTGTCTTTGAGTCACATACACAGAGACCTTCCCAGAGAATGGCAGCCACTCCTGGGCATCTGCCTTACAGTGCTGATTGAAACAAAGTCCAGCAGGGTTTGGGGAATCCCACGTGTGTGTGGAAGACACTGGCCCACTCACAGAGCCTTGCTAGAGGGCTTTCTGTAGAAGACCCTGGTACCAGGACCTGCTTCCTAAAACACCCTCTTTGTGGTTTCCCATGCCCAGCCTGGTCTGCTGAGTTCTCTAAGGAGAGTGCTGGAAGCACTGTTGCTCACTTCTGTGCAGTTGGACAGGGCATTATCACCTAATGTAAATCAGTTCAGCCATCCCAGAGTCACTCTGCCTGGACTCAATACAATCACTGCCTTTCAACTGAGTGAAACTGTGCAGTGTGCAACAGTGCACTGGAACCCTGTGTCCCAAGCCAGTATCAGGAAGGCAGGTGCTAGTTGGAGCCTGTAGGTAGAGGCTGCTGGCACAGGTCTCCTGCAGGACTTTCCAGGAGGTTTTCTGCTGTGGACTCCAGCATCCTGGGAGATCCTTTTGCCTGCTGTTCATAATCTGGCTCTCAGAGTTTGGGGTGTTCACTCAAGTCCATCACCCTCCACTGTGGAACCAGGATATCTCAGCTGAACAGCTGGCTTGCTGATGCAATCAGTGGCTCAGAATGCCTGCTGGAAGTTAAAGAGGGTGGGTCCTACTTTCCATTTCTCTCAGCTCAAGGTCACCTTCTCAGAGATGCTTTGGCCAACCATTCTGATAAGCCAGCTGCTCTCCAGAATGAGATTTTGTTTTATCATTGTCTTGCACACATGGACGTTGGTGCTTCAGGTACCTCACAGACATACCTGCTAGCATGAGTCTAGCACACAGATGCCCAGCAAGAACCCCTACTGACTGATCTCTCCCTGGCCTCCAGTTCATATACACTACTCCTTCTCTCAGCATTCTTAGGATGGATTCATCATCTCCATTGACTTTTTTTTATCCCCTCCCTCTCTAGAGGCAACAGCCAGATCTGTCTGGGACAGAGATGGAGAATTTTCTCCACAGTGTGAGGCTCTCTAATTGAACTGGGTCTTCCTACAGCAGCCTGGGCAAGTTCCCTAATTTCCATTCTTAGCAAAGGAGATAAATGACCTGCCTGCCTGTCAGGGGCCTGGGATGATCAATAAGTGTCTGCAAAGAGTGCACTGAATGAGCTCTCTACCTCTTAATTAAGGAACTAAATAGAAATATTCCCCTAGAGAAGACATTCTCCATGCCAATGCCCAGTATGGAGACATCCAAGATGGCAGAGTAGAGGAAGGCCACATGTCCAGTTGCTCTGTGAACTCAACCATGGGAATACTGGTCTGGAGGAGGCTGAGTGAAAGAGGAATTTCACTAAAATTCAACATTGTACAGTCAGAGTATCTTAGAGACTCAGCAATTAGGGTGCACTGAAGAAAGAAGAAAGAGTATGTTGGAACCAAGCCAGTTGCAGCAGGCATGCTGGTTCACCACAGAGGGGAGGGAGAACAGAGACAGAAATGCAATGGACAAATTTGGCATAGAAAGTCCTGTATCTCAGAAGGCAGCCCAGACATAGCTAATCCAGAGCCTGAACAGCCATCTTGTGTTTGAAAAGTGCACTGTTTCTCAACTGGCTGAGGACAGCTGAGGTGGGAGCCGTTTCAAGGAGGCCACACTGCAGCTTGCTGCTGTGGAGCTGGGAGACCATAGCAAACACTGTCTTGGCAAGTGCTTAACCTGTGGCAAGGGTGAACCCAGCAGAATGTGAATGAAACAGTCACAGAGGAGATTGCACCCAGGGGGATTCAACTAAGGGCTACAGAAGGGAGCCCAACCTGATTCCCCTTTGAGTCTGGCAGCTCATGTGACCAGCAGAATTGGGTTGGGAATCTGAAGAGTAGTTGTTAGTACACACAGGGACTCATCCCAGGAGTGCTGGATATAAGGGCAGCAGAATGTGTGGAGGGTTTCCCACCATTACCACTACCACAACCCCCAACCCCAGTCCTGTAAGCAGAATTCTTGGGAGGCTCCTGAGACCCCGGCTCCCAGCAGAGATTGGCAGCTGCCAGGCCCTTGAGGTGAGACCATCCATCTGTGCTGCTTGCTTTGTGGACATGTATACAAACACATATTGCTTTCTTTGTTTTCACTTTATTAAATGTTATTATTTTTTCTTGCTGTGTCTTTTGAGAGTTCAGGGTTTTATTTTTGTTTTGTTTTCTTTCTTTCTCTCGTTTCTTCTCCCACTAACAGGAAATTGTCTTGTTCTTTATCCCTTTATCTTATTTTTTATTCCTCCTTACTCATGATCATAACTTGCTATATCTCCTTTGCATTCTCTCTGTTCACATTTTAAACATTATAAACTCTCTTCTATCTTCCTATTAAATTTTCTTTTCTCTTAATGAACTGTATTCTGACCACCTTTTAGATCTAGTTCATTTATGCAGCCACATCAATGTTCATGGCTGCTCAATTCACAATAGCTGGATTGTGGAATCAACCTAGATGCCCTTCGGTAGATGAATGGATGAAGAAACTGTGGTGTATATACACAATGGAATGTTGCTCAGCCATAAAGAAGAATGAAATTATGGCATTTGTGGGTAAATGGATGATGTTGGAGACTGTTAAGCTGAGTGAGATCAGCCAATCCCCAAAATCCAAGGGCCGAATGGTCTCTCTGATAAATGATGATGCATAATGTGTGTGGGGGGGGAAAGATGGCAAGAATGGAGGAAAGATAGCTAGCATAGAGGGAAGGGAGGGGTGAGGGCGGGTGGGGGGTAAAATTAATAACAAAATGTGTGACAGATACCATTGCCCTGTGTACATGCATGAATGCACAGATGGTGTGACTCTACTTTGTGTACAACCAGTGAAACAATAGCTGTACTCCATTTGTGTTCAATGAATCAATAAGTAAATTAAAAAAATAGATCTAGTTCATTTATAAAACTTCTGACCCCACCATTCATATGGCAACTATTGCTTCTGTGAATGACATAACTGACACACTTTCTCTTTGCCCTAAAGCCAGATCTAGTTCATAGTTGTTGTTTTTGCTATTGGCAATTTCTGACTCCACCCTGGAATCTTCCAGGGTGACTAGTTGAGCTGTGGTCCCATTACTCTGGCAAGATTCAAGCCATTATCCTATTGTTTCATAGCAGGTGCTTCCTGCATCATCTTCAAAGGATATATATTTTTATACTTATGGACAAGTTTATTAGAATGGACATATATAAGCTAAGAGCAACAGGAAAAGATATGTATCAGGAGGAATCCAGAGAATTTGGGCACTGGCTTTTGATCATTTCCCTATCTAGGGTCATACAGAACAAGTTTCTCTTCAGTGATAAACTATGTGAACATGTGCAAAATGTCTCTTCACAGAGAAAACCGTTCAAGTTTTTGGGTCTGAGGCTTTTATTGTGAGCCAGTCCCATAGAGATGTCATGTCACATGACAGTCACATCCACTGAAACTTAGGATCCCAGTGATGAAATCATATGCACATCAAGTATGCTGATGTATGTGCAAAGCAATCCTGACAGGCTGAAATGACATGGTCTATCACTGCAGGGATACAAAAAATAATTATCAACCATTAACATAAGAACATTCTGAGGTCCACTTTCCCAGGGTTTGGCTGAAGGTCATTCGTGGCTCTAGGTTCACTTGAAGACATTCAAGGACTGAACAGCAAAACCTACTCAGGAAACACTTTCCTCACACTTCACGTGTGACTTAAAACTCAACAGTGCCCCATTATATGGGATAATTTTATGTGTAATGCTGACATATATCAAGATCACATCTAGTCATTGGTTGAACTAAGATTTGATCTACAGTGGGTTTATTCTCTCTTATGCTGTACTGCCTTCTTACTAGCAGCTACTAGGGTGCTGAGTATTTACAGATCACCCAATCCATTGGTATGAGCATAACCCCCACTTGAGTATAAATTAATCTGAGACATCCTCCCACTCTGCTGGGGGTATATAAAGATGTCTTATGCTCATTCATATCTGACCTCCCCATGGATTCTGTCATTGCATGGTTTCCCCAGGTGTGTGTCTATAAGGTCATCATCATATTTACAGGTGGTATAATATTGTTGCTTATGCATAAAAGTATTAAGAGATAGTACATGCATCCAGGTGGGGGAAGCATTGTGGGTCAGGCATGGTAGTACACACTTGTAATCCCAGCTACTCAGAACATTGAAGTGGGAGGATCAAAACTTTGAGGCCAGTCTAGGCAACTTAGTGAAATCTTGTCTCAAAATAAAAAATGTTTTGAGTAGCAGCTGAGTGGCAGAGCACTTGCCTAGCATATGTGAGCCCTGGGTTCAATCCCTTCCCCCCATAAAAAGCATTGTGGGAGCTATAGGCTTAAATTTCCTACTGGTATTACCTATTTTAAAAAGAAAACTGAAAAGGAATAAGTTGCAAATTATTCTGGGTTGGAAAAGCCTGATCTTTTTAAAAATCCACACATAGAAGCAAAAGTTGTGAAATTTTTAATTATCTAGACAAAATTTTAAATATATGCAAAAGTAGGGCAAGTAATACACTGAACTTCCATATAATCATTACTCATATTAAACAATTATCAGTACATGAACAATCTTGTTTCAATTAAACTTTTATCTATTATCCATTTGTATCCTAAAAAATAATGACTTTTAAAATGCACAAACATGCCAGGTGCAGTGGTGCACACCTGTAATCCCAGTGTCTCAGAAGGCAGAGACAGGAGAATGCCAAGTTCAAAGGCAGTCTCAGCAAAAACAAGTGAGGTGCTAAGTAACTCAATGAGACCCTGTCTCTAAATAAAATATAAAATGGGGCTGGAGATGTGGCTCAGTGGTCAAGTGCCCCTGAGTTCAATTCCTGGTATCCCCCCATGCCCAAGAAATGCCCAAATATTACCATTATTTCATTTGCAAAATGTTATATTTTAGTTAGCTTTTGCATCACTGTCATTAAAAGATCTGACAGGAACACCTTACACAAAGAAAAGTTTATTTGGTTCATGGTTGCAGAGGTTAATTCTCTTACCAGCTGACTCCATTGCTCTGGGCCCACAGTGAGGCAGAACTTCATGGTGGAAGGGTGTGGCAGAGGAAAGCAGCTCTGACATGGCTGTCCAAAGCAGAGAGAGCTCCTTTCACCAAAGACGAAATATAAACCCCAAAGTCATGCTCCTAGTGACCTACGTCATCCAGGGAATCCTACCTGCCTACAGTTACAGCCCATTTAATCCATATGAGTGGATTGGTCCACTGATTAAGTCACAACCCTCATCATCTGATCATTTAATCTCTGAAAATTCTTGCATTGTCTTACACTTATGCTTTTGGGAGACATCTCATATGTATACCACAACATTCTTCCCTGGTCTTCAAAAGCTCATACCAACTTCACAATGCAAAACATATTTAGTCCATTTCTAAGAGTCCCCAAAGTCTAAACGGTCTCAGCATTGCCCAAAAGTCCAAGTCCAAAATCTCTTTTGAGATCAAGGCAAACTTGTTCCCTCCAAATATGTACATTTTCCAGAAGCAGAATCTCTAAAATAGATGCATCAGGACAGTTATCAAGAGCCCTGTACTTTAGGGAACACCCCTTGCTGGTTGACAAAGAAGTATCCTCTGAGACGCATCCTGCTAGAGACTGGGGTGACCATGTTGTTGACTGATACACCAGAAGAGCTGGTATTACGTGCCACAGGTTCTGACAGTTGAATCAGGAGGAAGTTAGTTTTTGGAGCTATTTATGAAGTTGACCCAGTGAAAGTGCTGACTGATGGTTTGCCTACCATGGCTATCTACAACACCTGGGATTTCTTTGGAAACTATGAGGAGGCCCTTGGTAGATAAGAAGTAGGCAGCTTTCACAAGTAATCCCCCTGCCCATGCTCCAGCACCATGGTCTGCACAGTGCTCAGGCAGTGTCTTCTGGTCCTCAGAGCCAAGACTCTGCAGGCTGTCCAGCTCAAGTATAGGAGCACTGCAAGGGCCCAGGAGGGCCTGTGGCCAGGAGCTGGGGCCAGATGAGGGATACTGAGGCTCTTGGCAGAGACAGGGGAGTGATGTTGGGTGGAGGCAAGGCAAAGGGAGGTGTAAGGAGCATCAAGAGATTCCCCTGTATACTGAGAGGGACGTCTGTGGAAGCCAGCTCCATATATGGTTTCTTATCAAAGGTGGATAAAACTTAATTTTAGTCATAAAAGGAAGCCTTGCTGGGAGGAGGCAATAGGGCTGTAGATGTGACCCCCAGCTTAGAGACCCTGATGGCCTCACTTGGCAGCTGCATCAGGTGTGGAAATTGGTAGCAGCCTTGGAAAGAGTTCCTCAGAGGGGCTGTCATAAAGACATGCGCCACAGTCACCTTTATTCAGCCAGAAAGACACTGCATCTTAATGTTATTGTGGCTGGAGCCTGATTGTGGGGTAAACTTGGCCCTCTCTCAGGCTGGTGGCCCATATTGGTGTTCACCTTTGGACAAGTGATAGTCTTATTAGTGACTTCCCACTTGCTAAGCCCTCGGAGGCCTGCATACCTCTCCTGTCAGCCATTGTGCAGTGTCCACATGTGGTGATAGAACCAAGTGGCAGTGCCCTTCTAAGTTGGGCTTCATCCCAGGCTCTGTTCATTAGTAGCTTCTTGCTGAGGCCTGTGCAGCTTTGCCAAGGCCTGTTGCAGGTTTTCTACTGTGAGAGCATGAGGGTTCCCTCTCAAGCTCACCCATGTGATTTGAACTTGGCTAGCTCAGGTCTGAGAGGTGGAGTACTTCTCAGGCTCCTGGGCATTAGTGGGGTACAAGCCAGTGGTCATGAGGAACCCAGTGATTTCCAGAGTCCATCCTTCCTACTGTTTACCTGTGGACAGCTTTGTAGGGCTGGTGCTCAGCACACTGATGTATATGCTGAGAGCCTGGCAGTGACCATCTTGCCACTGGGTGTTGGGAATGAGGTCAGAGAGAATGGATCTGAACCCCGTAGCACCACTTCTCAGCCCTTTATCCTTGGACAAAAGTCCTTATTTCTCTAGGCCTCCACTTGCTTATTAATAAAATGGGAATGACAGTGGTTCTATCACATGATTGTTCTTCCACAGTCATGTGTCTCTTTGGTGCATGATTTATCTTTTA
>JAJEJO010051546.1:21802-35644 GCA_020662805.1 Glaucomys volans
AGGCTCTCCAAGCCAAGTAGTTATATGGGAAATACAACTTCTAGTCCAGATGGATCAGCAGGCCCAGTGGGACCAAGAAGGCCTTCAGCCAAAAGAATAGCCCTGGATTGTTGATGCTGTCAGGTTCCTAAAACAGTAGACATCCTAAAATCAAGATGATACATAAAACCTCAAGAATCTAGAAAAATTACCACAACATGAAGACAATAACAGGAAGGGATTATAAATTGTGAAAACCAAAAAAATAATAGAATTAGCATCTAGTTAAGCTGAATATTCTATGTTTGGAAAGATTAACCTACCAGATAAAACAAGAGAAAGTAGAGAAAAGGCATAAATAAAGAACAATAAGAATAGAAAAGGAGCTAAGTGAAGAGCAAATGAGGAAGTTTAATAAGAGTGGGAATGGGGTGGACTTGGTGGGTGCATACTGTATGTGTGCATACATCATCACGCTAAACCCCATTAATATGTAAAGTCAATGCATGCTGATCAAAAAACTTAAAAAGGAGAAAAGAAACAGGAACAATTAAAAAGAATTAAATCAAATTAAAAGTAAAAGAAAAACAGTGGTCATAATTATACTCCAAGAATTTATAGATTATTAAAAGTTTCTCAATATCATGAACCAGATCAAATAGAGTAGAAATCATTGAAGGAGATGAAAGACTTAGACTTACAACTTTGGGACAGTTACTCGGTTTCATTCAATCTGTTTTCACTCTTGTACTATGGGAAAAAGGGTTTCTTCCTCATGGAAAGTTCTGTGGATTGAAACGTATGCACCAAACAAGACTGCTTATCATAATTAGTTCCTTACTAAATGTTGACTTCTATTTTTTTTGCAAGAATATCCATTACATGTTAATAATACTGAAAAATCAGGAAATATTCTTAAATATTTATTAAAATAGTTATTAATAATGAAATGATTAAGCCATAGAATATCTATATGATCTAGGATTCTGTACCCAAAATTAAAAATGAATGCATTCTATTTGTAGCAACAAGATCTCCTAGATGTCTTGCTTTATGCACCAAAAAAATTTCAGAATAGTATATAGTGGACGATGCTATTTATGATTCAAAATAAGAAAGAGGGAGAGAGAGATTGAAAGGAGAACTAGGATGGCAGTGGAGATTGATTTGGGTGGGTAAATGAGAATTTTATCTTTATATTTAGTTTTGAATTTTCACAATGAAAATTGTTGGTATAGTATATGGGGGTAAAATTTAAAAAAATTTAAACCACTTTAAAAATAACTAAATCTTTACTGAAATAAAGAAGAACTCTGCAGGGCTGTAGATGACATTTCAGCACATCCAATAAAACCTCCTTAAAACCCTTCACAGAGAAAATTCACAATAGCTAAACTATGGAAACAGCCTAGATGACCATCAGCAGATAAAAGGTTAAAGAAATTGTGGTATACCTACACAATGGCACTTTTTCCAACCATAATGAAAAATGAAATTGTGTTATTTGCAGGAAAATGAAGGTAACTAGAGACCATTAGGTTAATTGAAGTTAGCCAAACTTAGAAGGTCAAGGGTCATATGTTTTCTCTCTTTTGTGGAAGCTAGAGAGGAAAAATCAAAAGAAAGGAGGATGAGGTGGGAATCTCATGAAAATCAAAGTGCGATCAATAAAGGAAAGGGACTAGGACTGGGAGGTAAGGAGGGAGGGGAGAAGTACGGGGAGTGATAGTTGCCAAATTATGCTGACATATCGTGTGCTTGTATGAATATGTCACAACAAATTCCATCATTATGTATGACTTTAATGCACCAATAAAAAATGTGGGAAAACTCCTTCTCAGACCTCCCCTGCTTCTCAGGGCTCCCTCCATACCACCTTTGCTGTGAGTCCCACTCTTTCCCTTTTCTACAAACAGGTAAAACTTCCTTGTCTTATCTTCATTTGCTCCTGCCAATTTTTTAAAGTTGATTCTAGTTCAAGCACCCAGACAACACTGACTGGATCTAACTTACTGCTAATGTACCCACTGTGATAATCAACACATCCTTTTTGCTTTGTCTATTTAACAAAAAATTAGATGTCATAGGATCAAAATTGATACTGTTTTGAGAAACTAAAAAAAAGTCTTTGGTAATTGTTATTATTATGAAAATGCTAGTGAACCCAGACCTATCCTTACCTCTTGGAGTGCAGCTCAGCATCTGAGCCCCCTCATTAGAGCACCTTTGACCTCTTTGTTGCGAAGGCTGTAGATGAAGGGGTTCAAGGTCGGTGTGACCACCAGATACACCATGCTGGCCAGGCAGTCATAGCATGCTGAGTAAGCAGATGATGGTTGGAAATATACCTAGAGGACAGAGTCAAAGAAAAGCGACACCACCACCAGGAGGGCCCCACAAGTGGAGAAAGCATGGCACAACCTCCTGCAGACCACACTCTGAGCACCACGATAAGGATGTAGGAGAGGGACAGGAGAAGCAGGGGGGTCAGCACCACTGCCAGGCCCTAGGAGAAGATGGCAGTCTCTGCCATGTACGTGTCCGAGGTTGCCAAGTTCAGCATCACCGTCATGTCACAAAAAGTGGCACATGGGGGTGGAGTGGGGGTAGGTGAGCATGGAGAAGAGCAGCTCATGGAGCAGCAAGTGCCAGGTGGGCCACTGCCCAGGACGTACCCATCAGCACCGCGCTGCGCTAGGGTGTCAGGATCGCAGTGTAGTGCAGTGGCCGGCAGACCGCCACTGTGGGGTCATAGGACATAGCATCCAGGAGATAGCTCTCATTGATGCCCAGAGCCACGAAGAAATACATCTGGGCAAAGCATGCTTGGAAGGATATGGCCTGGCCAGGGTGGAGCAGGCTGACCAGCAGTTGGGGGACCATGACGGTGGTAAAGCAGGCATCCACAAGGCTCAGGTGACCCAAGAAGTATTACATAGGGGAGCACAGAGCCCCATCAGACCTCACCAGTACCACCATGCTCAGGTTGCCCAGGGCACTGAGCAGATAGATGCTGAGGAAGAGCAGAAACAAGACTGGGTAGGTGACTGTGTCATCCATTAGGCCGAGGAGAAGGAACTCTGGGCCTGATGTGAAGTTGACCAGAGCCATGGAGTACCTGGCCAGGCGGGAATGCTGAGGAGTGAGAGAAGGCAGCAGGTCTAAGTTCTGAGGAACTCCAGGTAGACTTCCTGCATATTGAGGTTCAATGTGTAAATTTTTATACACATCCCACACACAGAGTATTTACAAAAATTTTGATAATACAGATTTTGACTTGCTGAAACAGATTGAAAACCACATTGCTTATTGAAAGATCCTAATTTTATGAAGAAACTGCATTTCAGAGGGGTGTTCTAAGGCAATGGTTAAGTCTTCAGTTTTGTTGTAAGTCACACCTGATTTTTAGTCCTGACTTTATTATGAAGGTAGTATGTCCTCTCTGAGCCTCAGTTTCTTCTTTAATGAAGAAAATACTAGTTTTTATCCTTGGACTTGGTTATGAGGATAAAGTGAGTAATAAAGTTTAAAATTGTTAGCATAGTGCCTGACATAAAATAAGTCTTATAACTTTTATCTGTCTAATCATCATCATCATCATCATCATCATCATCATCATCATCATTTAGTCAATGAGTTAGGACCCAGGCCATCTAAATTCCAATCTAAATCTCTTCACAAAATACCTTATTGCATTTGCCATTCATTTTCACCACTCATTATGTGCTAATTCACCAATTGATGAACCTTTTCTGTAAAGGATCATATAGTAAATAGTTTAGGCTTGTGGGTCACATTGTTTCTGTTGCAACCACACCACTCTGCCTTCGTAGTGCAAAAGCAGTTGTCCACAGTAGGAAATGAATGGCTATGACCATGTTGCAAAAAGACTTTATTTACAAAACAGGTGAGGGACTGGAACTGCCCTGTTAGACATGATTTGTTCACCCCTGTATAGGATACTGTTGGAGAAACGGAGATGAAAGAGTCTTAGCTTTTATCCTGAAATGGTTTGATCTGGAGCAACATGCAGAGTGTCTCAGTGTTTCTAATTTTATGAACCACCTGGGAGTAAATTATTCTTCTTGAAGGAGTTTGGAAAGAATTCAACTTGAATTAGGCCTTGAAGAATGAATAGGAGTTCATCAAATAGACATGCTCTCATGTAGGAGGAGAGAGTATTCTTGACATTGGGAAGACAGTGTGTGAGGTTGTTGATAGAGGAGGCATGGACTGAGAAGGCAAAGCATCCACATTATGACACCAAGACCCTAGGCAAAGCTTATTCTTGCTCTTATCTCAGTATATAAAATCATTTGTGCATAAAATCAGTTTTACATGAAACTGCTACATGTCTCTGTTAGCCAGTGACCTCAGTGATTTCAGAAGTAATGCACTCATTTTGTCTCCCATTCAGTCTCTTCCTTAAAGCACCACACTCTTCTCCTGTTGCTCCAAAGTCTCTACAAGTGTTCTGCCACTAAGTTAATCTATCCATCCTTTTCCAGAAACACTGATCAGTCTTTGATGAGATCCCAGGGAATGGACCAAGTCAGCTCCTGCCAAAAACCTCCTCACAGGAAGAAGCTGCATCTCAGCTTGTAACAGTGAGCTGTATACAAAATTTATCCAAAAAAATCTGTTAAATAAAGCTTTTTTTAAAGAGCAATGAGAGAAAAACCAAAATGAAGGGAGGGTGAAGGAAAGAGGATGAAAGGAAAAGTCCAATAGCCATACTTGACCTGTCATCTTCCAGAAGAAGCCCCAGATGGATCCTGCTTTCATTTTTCTTCTTCTCTGTCATTGTCACCCATTATCTCTCCCAGAGAAATCATCTCCTTAGTTTCTGCAAACCCCACACCTTGGCCCATCATCAAATAGGAGCATGGAAGGAGCTGGACCTTGGCACCCCTCAAATCCATCCATTTTTTTTCAGTGCACTGTTATCCTTCACAGAGCCCTTGACCTTCCACTTTCCAACCTCTCCTTTGGCAGCTGCATGATGCAACAGAAAGAATACTGACTGTGAAGTCACAGCCACATGGGCTTTCATCCTGACTGCTGTGTTAACATGGCTCCACCTTCATTTAATCTCCAGTCATCTCATCTATAAAATGAGGATACTGATTCCTGCTTTACATTGCTGGGATCAAGATTAAGTGAGGTAATGTATATACCAGGAGTAATGTATATACCAGGAAAGGGAATCTGGTTCCCTTTCCCCCATATATAAATCCATTGGCTTTATTCTATGTTTTCTTGATGGTTCAGTCCAGTACTGGAGGGCTGTAGTTATTTAGTTATTTTTCTTCATTCTTAATCTCAATTAAGACCAGCTTTTCTGCAACAAATGGCATCAGTTTTGGCCTCTAGGGGCAACACATGCCAACTCTACTTTCTCTGTGATTTTTGGGTTTTTTGTTAGTTTGTTTTTACACAGCAATCAAAGGAATCTATTCTAGGTCTACAGATATTTTGTTCAACCTGAAGATCACTGGAGCTTTAGACCCTTTCTCACAGGACCTATTTCTAGGTCCTTTTTCATCCACTCTTTGCTTTGTCAATGTTTTCTTAATAGGAACTGGGCACAGTGTTCAAGCTGGGGTTGCTCTGTGTGAAGTTCCCTGGGACAATAAAATGGCTCAAGCTTGCCATTCATGCCTATTTATTGAGTGCTTGCTAGGGGAAGACATTGTGGGATCTGGAGCTACAGAGGTGAGGCAGCCATTGTCCTTGACTTCCAGCTATGGACAATGTAATAAACATTACACCTACTGTAAGAACAAAGTGAGGGTGATTTCCTCTGCCTGGCTGATATGGGGAAGATTCCAAAGAAGAAGTGAGGCTCTAAATAAGTTTGGAAGAATGAGTAGAAGATCACTTGGGAATGGGAAGGGCAGGGCAGGTTGGGGGAAAAAATGAGAAAGCAAAGGAAGATTTTTGTGTGGGGGGGGGGAGTAGAAAGTTGGAGCTAAAATGTGGCTTCTTCCTCCTTAATACTTAATGAAGAGTGGATGGAGATGGGGTGGGGAGGAAGACAGGACACAAGGTAAGAAGATAGCAGAGAAATGTTGGGTTCTCTCACCTGCAGGGCAGCATGCCAGACGTCAACCCTTTCTGCATAGTCTGTGAACTGATCTCTCTCCTGTCCAGAGGTCTCCAGTCTTGGGGACAGATGCATGATCATTCTTCTCGGCCCAGAGACTTCAGGATGTTTCCTGTGGGCTGGGACAAAAGTACTATGTAGAGAGAGGCAGACAGACAGATGCAAGGGCCATTCCCCATGCAAAGTCCCTTGGAATTCCTGAGCCATACTCTTCCCACTCAGCTTACTGCCCAGCCAGTCTCTGTGCTGCCTGGTAGATACAGTACATATGCTCAGCCTGGTGTCCATGGCTTTCCAACATGGCTCCCAGCATTCTCTTCAGTTTTCCCCTCAACTGCTTCCATAGGCTTCCACTTCCCCTGACCCCAGCTAGGCTGGCCTCTTACAGCTTTCTTTGTTTTGTTTTGTTTTGGAACTGGGGATTGAACCCAGGGGCACTCCACCACTGAGCCACATCCCCAGCCCTATTTTTGTATTTTTATTTAGAGACATGGTCTTACTGAGTTGCTTAGGGCCTCACTAAGTTGCAGAAGCTGGCTTTGAACTCGTGATCCTCCTGCCTCAGCTTCCCAAGCTGCTGGGATTACAGGCATGCACCACCACACCTGGCGCCTCACAGCTTTCTGACACTCCCCACCGTTGCCATCTCGACCCCTCCTGGAATGTTTTTCTACCCTATCCCAATATCCAACCCTGGTTCCACTTCCTCCAAGAAGTCCTGAGTCCTTTCTAGACTTGAGCCTTTTCTAGACTCAGCAACCCCACCTCTGCCTCTCTCCTCTATCTTGTAACTCTCATTTGGGACTCAGCCCTCATGTGCTGACACTAAAATGACTTCTGCTGTGATGCTCATCTTCCCCACTAGATGATGAGGCTTCTGAGGACACGTATTTAGTTATCTTTTCCCATCTGACCCTTAGGCTTGCACAGGGCTTTGCCCTAACTCTCTTGATAGGGAAGGCTCCAGAGAAGAGGTGGCATTTGAGCAGGGCCAGCTTGAAGGTGTTCACTGGACTAACAAGTGTGGCAGATAACTTTAGAGAGATGAAATAGCATGTGCAAAGGAAATAACGGGCATAGCTTTAGGGAAGTTACTTAATACCTTTGAGCTGCATTTTTTTCCTCCAAAAATGGATCATTACACCCTTCTCATGGTATAATGGTTAAAGCAAAACCCAGGAAATAGTAGGTGCTTTGTAAATGCCAACCCTCCATGTTCCAATCACTTTCAGTGATAGGGAGATAGGTTCACTGAATTTATGTCAGCTTGCAATGTCTGGCACCTGACTGGATTTCCTGGGTACTGAACTGCTGCTATTGATGCAGGGCCCTTTCCTGAGGCTCAGATATGACAGGTGCTGCTTTGAAATAGGTAGGAAGAGCTCACTTAAAATAGAAAAATGAAGCAGGGCTGCATCAGCTGCAGGACCAGTGCCTTATCTCCCCCACAAGTTGCTGCCCTAAACCCTACTGCAGACAATGTCACTCAGATGCTCCAAGACACAGAAGTACACAGGACACACACCCACACAAAGACACAGGCGAATCTTGATACTTCCAGGCACACGGGCATGCCAGACGTGCACTCACACTCACTAGGACAGGAACACCACATGCACGCACACAGGGACAGTCAGTTACTAACACACAGACACAGAAACACACATGATCCATGCACTACAGAAAACATAGCACACATTCCATGTGCACATGAAGACTTACACACAGACCCCCACACACAAATGACAGACACATAGAGATCTCAGTGGGTTTTCCCAGATGCAGTGGGACTCCACACAGGTTCACACATAAATGCCTGCTCCCTGCTCCCTGCTCCCTGCTCCCTCCCCCTCACTCCTCTGCTCAGTTCTCTCTGTCATAATAGAGGGGTAGCGGGCAATGGTGCACAGGGGGAACAATCACTGGCCCCTACACTCAGTCCTGGGGGGTCTCTATACAATTCCATGAGTCTAGTCTCTTCCTACAGTCCAGATTCTTCTCTCAATAGGGTGCAAAATAGCTTTCTCTTTGATGGCAGTTTTAACCTGAAATGAGCTTTTTCCATTCCAAACATTCCTCCCCTCCTCTAATTCTCTCTGCGAACATCTCACTAATTTCTCTTCCTTAAGCTATTCAGCAATCTTACCCGTTGTGTCTACTCCTTGTTAGGCAGGTATTGGAGCAGCAGGCAGGGAAGGCATTCAGAGATGAGCAGGACATAGTCAAGGAGTTCATATTCCTGTCCTGATATCAGGCAACTGGTAATGATTCTCAGATATCATCTCATTCAACACCATATCACAAGCAGGGGAAGCAACACCTGGAGAACGCTGTGCCTAAAGTCATTCAGCAATCAGGGGATGAGCCAGGATTCCAACTCCAGGATCTGAATCCCCCCTGTGGTTCTGTCACTTCCCTGTGCTGTCTGCCTCACGTGGGCAGGCACTTATTTATCTCCCTCCCTCAGCACTTGATCTACCCACCTTGCATTTCTCCACTGATTATTCTATTCCCTACGAACACGTCTCCTGCCTGTGAACTCACCTGTGGGCATGATCAGGCTCTGACCACCACAGCATGGACCCAGGGGCTGGTCTGTTTGCAGCAGAGGGAGAGTTATGGCAGGTGTACACTGGAGAGGAAGACTTGGCTCCACAGTCAAAGGTGGGAGGGGTGACATGCTGGCCAGAGCAGAGGGGTCACCCACTAATTTATTAACCAAGAAATTCCATGGGGTGCTACAGCAGCCTCTGAAGTCCCTGGCCCCATGAGGATCCCTCAGCCCTCAGCCAGCCTGGCTTCTGAGTGGGAGAGTAGGAATGAAGGTGTCTGGTATCCTAGAACTGGGATAGACAGTCCTCAGTATGGTGGCTGACTGGGTTGACCCAGCAGGCTCAGAGGGTAATGCTGTCACTCCTCAGCTTCCTACTCAGGGAAATGACCTGAGAGGGCAGGTTAAAGACCAGTGGCCAGAAGGCCCAGTCCTCTTTTTTTTTTTTTTTTTTTAATATTCGTTGTCAATGAACCTTTATTTATTTGTATGTGGTGCTGAGAATCAATCCCAGTGCCTCACACATGCTAGGCAAATGCTCTACATCTGAGCCATAACCCTAGCCCCCCAGTCCTCTTTTCCCTGGTTTTCTCTATGCAGAACTTTGACCATTAGGCCTAAAGTTGCTCAGGAAGAAGCTCCTCCTTCTAATCCTCACACAAGAAGAGCATTGTGCAGAGCTGGGACCTGGATGTCCATCTCCCAGTGTTTCCCCAGCAGCCCTTCTCTGAGTCCCAGACCCGTATTGACCCCAGAAATCCAGCCTAACACAGAAGTCAAGGGAGGGGAAGAGGAGCCACAGGTACTGGCAGTTGCTCCAGGATAGCAGGACTGAGTTTGGGGCAGCTGAGCCTCACATCCCAAGTGGAGCTGCTCCTAATGGACTTGTGAGGTACTGCCCTCACTCAGTGGCCAGACTGGAAATGCCAGGTCTCTGTCCTGTCCAGCTTGTTCCAGAGCAAGATGAATTCTGCTCCTTATTTGAAAGCCTCCTGACTGTCCTGACTTCCTCACTGACCTCAGCAGAGCATCCTCCTGAATCTAGAGTACACTCAATTTCCAAGGTTGGACTAATTTCTCCCAAGCTTTCTCTCTCTGTCTGTCCCCTGCCCCTTATTTTCCTTGCTGCTTTGTAATGCTTGTGGAGCTGACAGTCCCATCTCATTGAATGAACTTCTCCAGCTTGACCATTCATTTGGCAACATTTATTCACTGTCTTTGGGTTGCTCAGCCCTGTTGATCTCCCAGAAATATCAGAGAGGTCTTGGCCTGAATGAGATATCCAAGTCCTGATGTAGATAGACTAGGAAAGTCACTTCTCCCCTCTGGGTCTGTTTCCTCATTGGCAAATACAAAAGCAGGAAAACCAATGGCATCTGATGATTCCTTCATGCTTGAGAATGTAAAATTATGGGAATGCATGATGCACTGAATGAACATTCAGTTTGGGGAGAGAAGACCTGGGCAGCAATAGTTGCATTGCTAGGCAGTAATTCTAGCTAATAATGAGCATTTCTTTTCTCTTTTCATTATTTTTTTCAGTTAGACAACTTTTACTAAATGAGGAAACTACATTTAAAATATGCTTCAAAACAAAATGGAATTAGGAAAAAAAGACATATGCTTTTTAAAGAACTGTTGCACTGTGCTGAAAAATAACTATTTCTTGCAGTAATACAATGCACCAATCCATAAAATGTAAGTTAACAGAATTCTCAATTTAACATTTTCAAAGACAATATTAAGGTCAAGAATTTCACATCTATGGTAGATGTGAAATACCTATAGAAGAGTATTATAAATATGATGTCTATCCCTGTGGAGCTTGCAAATTTGACAATGGCCAATAAAAGATTTTAGAATCACATCCAAGGAATCACAAATCTGTGTCCTGTAAATTCTCCTTCTAAAATCTTTATGTTGCCTTTTCTATTCCTTGCCATTTGTTAATTCTAGCCCTTAAAACAAAACAAAACAAAAACAGAAAAAGAAATGCTGCAATAAACTCTGGATCATGTACAGAAATTATTGCTACTATAGTTCACTGCAAAGCATATCTATATAATATGACTTTTGATTATGAAAAACCAGAATAAAAATATTCAGTGACACAGCCTTTCAATCGTATACAACATTCACATAGCAATATTAGACAGTGAAGCACCCAATACCCATAGTTGACAATATGTCCCACTGACTAGCTTCCATTTAAATATATCCTTCATACAGATGGAGGAAAAGAGTATCAGCTTTCCAAGGATTGTCCAAAAAGGATTCTCATGTTCTGTGGGTCTAAAAACAAACAAACAATCAAACAACAACAAAACCCCCGAAACAAAACTGATGGAGGTGAGGGTGTTATCAGGCAGTTAGGCATGCCAAAAGGTGTTTCATGTGAATTAAAACCTAAAGCCAAGTTACCACATAATCACATTACCAACTAGTTGGATGATGCTATATGAGCCTTATCTTACAATTAAATGAAATGCTACTGCACAATAGAGCATCAATAAGTTAAAAATTAGAGTACACAAATCCAAATCAGTGGCAGTTTCTGAAAAAAGCAAAATATTCACTATCAGCTGTATGTTAACCCAAACAGTTTGATTAAAAATTATTGGAGTGGATAGTTGCATATTTTTAAAAACTAGCAATCTCTAAAATTCCTTTTTCTGCAATGAAGCATAAGTTTTCTTAGTAATATCAAATAGGTACTTAAATAGATAAGTAAAGGAAAATAATAGTTGGTGAATGTCTTTAAAGCTCTTCCCATGTTTCACTTTTAAAAATGTTTCAGGAAAAAAATTAAAAATAGCTGCCGTTATTCTAGCAAAAACAAACAAAACAAGCCCAAAATAATTAAACAACCAAGCAACACCAAAACCACATTACACAGATGGATCATCATTCTTTCATCTGATTTAACTATCACATCTAGTTTAACTGGGATGCTTTTCAACTTGAAAAATTGTGATACATGAAGATGTGACTTTAATGGATAATTTTGAATTTGGATTTAACTTCTTTTGTTGAATATTATAACAGAGTATACTTATTACAATATGGTGTAGCACATCTTTCTACTAGAAAAAAATTTAAGATCCTTTACCTATCTCCTTAAGTTAAAGGTGTGACATCATAAAGGGTGTCAAATGGCTGGATGGTTTTACAGTGCACACATATATATTATGAAGTATGTTTTTAACAAATCTAATGGTTTTTTATTTTATTTTTAATTCTTTATAGAATTCCTTTCTTCACCTTTTCTTCAGTGGATTAGTTGTTAGAGGTGGAGTGACAGGATGTCTGGAATTCAGTCCACCATATTGGTACTTAGTTTTCTTTTCAGATGGTTTCAATATCTGTATCAGGGACATCGGTGGGTCTCATAATTCTCTGAATCTGCTCCATAGATTGCAGGTCTGGTGTTAGCCCTCCATAACAACAGAAGATCTTCTCACATGTGCACCACCATGCCTGGCATGAAAGATTCTCTTGAGATAAATTTCAGAGCCTAAATCTCTTTATGGTCTCAGTGAATCAAGAAAAAAAATAAGCTTAGGAAAACAGAGGGAGAATAAACAAATTAAATGAATAACAATGATAATAGTAACTGCTACACTGTATCTATTAAACATTGCATTAATTTCTCAAGAATATATCATCATTTAAATTCCTAACAATTCCATGAAGTAGAGCATTATTATATTCATTTTATAGATGATAAAGCTGAGGCTGAGATGTGAGTTTCCAAAAGTTGTACAACTTGTAGAGGCAAGAGCCAGATTTGCACCAGGTCTACAGGTGTGACCATTATTTCCTAAAGACCCTCTTCTAGGAGCAGTGAGATTGGCATTCAAATTTGCTGGAACCTCAACAACTTTCTGAGCTCTGAAAGAACCAGATGAAATGACTGGAGAAGAATCTCTTTCCTGAGGATTATGCTTAGTTTAAGAAGAACCAGTGAGCTTTTGAAAGAGCCAGGGATTCACCCAAGATAGACAGAATGGAATACACATTTTTAAACTTGGCTGGGATCCCACTGTGTGGCTGTTTCTATGTTGGGTACTAGGATATAAAACTCAGTCTGACATGTCCCTACCTGACGAGTGTGGTATTTTCTAGGGAGGAAAGAAAGGATCAAATTAGAGAATGAGAAGTGCTTAGAGCCACAGTTCTCAGACTGTGGGTCCCAAACCAGCAGGAGCAGTGTCACCCAGGAACTTAATAGAAATGCAAATTCTTAGGCCTGTTTCAGACCCAATGAATCAGAAGAGGCATCTGAGCATTTGATGCAATAGTTTTTAAAGGTGATTAGTTGCCCAGCAGGTGAGATAAGTGAGGGAGGAGGAGGAGTTGAGGAGAAAACATTATAACTGACTAGTAGTGTATGAGGAGGTAGTGAGGAGGAGGCGGCCAGGCACTGAAAGCAAGTTTGGAGGACAGGAAGCATGGGTGAGTCTGGGAGATGGTTTAAGAATATTCCAAGCCACACTTGGTGGCCCACCCAGTGACTGTTTCTCCCCTTATCTCCCCTGATTTCTCACTAATGGAACAAAGGTTTATTAGGTGACAGGCGGAGATCCTCTGGTCTCAGGGAGGGTGAGTCCCCATACCAACCAGGGGCTGATTTGTCTACACCAGTCTCAGGGTAACCTCATTCCTTGGTATGTGATTTGTCTCATTCTTTTTGGCATGTGACCTGGTCCTGGCTAATGAGATGACAAAGAACATTGGCTGAGAAGGCCTCCATTCCCAATCAAAGCACAGGACTTTGTGTGTCTAGAGAGATGAACTGGAGAAGGGACATTCCAAAACATTCAGTTGAACCAGTTTTCCTTGACCTGGGATCGCCCTCTGTACATCATGGAGCACAGAGCTCAGAACAGACCAGACTGCCTTTACTCACAGACTAAAAAATACCTGCACTAAAAAGTTTGTGGCACATGAATATCATTTTATAACAACATTAATAAAATAAAATTTCTAATACAGTTTACTGAGTCTTCTTAATTGAACAAATAACTGACTTGAACATCTATGCAAACCTAATAAGGGGGATTCTTTCTGAAAGTTAATATTGTTTTTAAAAAGCTATGTAAAAATAAGTAGTGAGAATTTCAATTTGGATAGCATAGTTAAATGACTTCCAATATTTGATGTTTGTTAAATTGTACTATGGGTGATCAGAAATGGATAAAAAAAA
>JAJEJO010051546.1:41863-81561 GCA_020662805.1 Glaucomys volans
AATTTTGTTGATTTCACCTCTGATTTTGATTATTTCCTGTCTTCTACCTCTTTTGGTGATGATCTGTTCCTCTTTTTCTTGGGCTTTGAGCTGTAGTGTGAGATCATTGCTTTGTTGACTTTTCCTTCTTTTATTAAATGCACTCCATGCAATGAATTTTCCTCTTAGCACTGCTTTCATAGTGTCCCAGAGATTTTGAAATGTTGTATCTTTGTTCTCGTTGACCTCTAAGAATCTTTTAATTTCCCCCCTAATGTCTTCTGTTATCCATGTATCATTCAATAGCATATTATTTAATCTCCAGGTCTTGGATTAGTTTCTGTTTCTAACTTTCTCATTGATAGCTAATTTCATTCCATTATGATCTGATAGTATACAAGGTAGTATCTCTATGTTTTTGTATTTGCTAAGAGTAGCTTTGTGGCATAACATATGGTCTATTTTAGAGAAGGACCCATGCGCTGCTGAGAAGAAAGTGTATTCGCTTTTTGATGGATGGAATATTCTATATATATCCAGTCAGTCCAAATTAGTGATTGTGTCATTGAGTCCTATAATTTCTTTGTTCAATTTTTGTTTGGAAGATATGGCCTACGGTGAGAGAGGAATGTTAAAGTCTCCGAGTATTATTGTGTTTTGGTCTATTTGATTCCTGAAATTGAGAAGGATCTGATTGACATACATGGATGCACTATTGTTTGGTGCATAAGTATTTATTATTGTTATGTCCTGTTGATTTATGCTTCCTTTAAGCAATATGAAATGTCTTTCTTTATCCCTTCTGACTAACTTTGGTTTGAAGTCTGCTTTATCTGAAATGAGAATGGAAACCCCATCTTTTTTACTCAGTCCGTGTGCATGGTATGCTTTTTCCCAACCTTTCACCTTTAGTCTGTGGGCATGTTTTTCTATGAGATGAGTCTCTTGAAGGCAGCATATTGTTGGGTCTTTCTTTTTAATCCAATCTGCCAGTCTATGTCTTTTGATGGATGAGTTTAGGCCATTTTCATTCAGGGTTATTATTGAGATATGACTTGTATTTCCTGTCATTTTGGCTTTTTGGTGGTTTTTAGCTTAACTTTGTTTCTCCTTTGATTGACTCTTTCTTTAGGGTAATTCCTCCCCATGATGACTGAGGTTGTTAGTTTTCATTTCTTCCTCTTCGAATATTTTGTTGAGAATGTTCTGTAGGGCAGGCTTTCTCTTTGTGAATTCTTTAAGCTTTTGTTTATCATGGAAGGATTTTATTTCATCATCAAATCTGAAGGTAATTTTTGCTGGGTATAAGATTCTTGGTTGGCACCCATTTTCTTTCAGAGCTTGAAATATGTTGTTCCATGCCTTTCTTGCTTTTAGGGTCTGGGCTGAGAAATCTGCTGATATCCGTATTGGTTTCCCTGTAGGTAATCTGATGTTTTTCTCTCGCCGCCTTTAAAATTCTATCTTTGTTTTATATGTTAGGTATTTTTATTATAATATGCCTTGGTGTGGATCTGTTGTAATTCTGTGTGTTTGGTGTCCTGTAAGCCTCTTGTAATTGATTTTTCATCTCATTCATCATATTTGGGAAATTTTCTGATATTATTTCATTGAACAGATTATTCATACCCTTGGTTTGTATCTCTGTGCCTTCCTCAATCCCAATTACTCTTAAATTTGGTCTTTTCATGATGTCCCATATTTCTTGGAGGTTTCGTTCATGATTCCTAACCATCTTCTCTGTTTGTTTGACTTTGTTTTCAAGATTAAATATTTTGTCTTCATTGTCTGAGGTTCTGTCTTCCAAGTCATCTATTCTGTTAATTATGCTTTCTATTGAGTTTTTCACTTGGTTTATTGTTTCCTTCATTTTCTTGTTTCCTTCAAGAATTTCTGTTTTTTTTTTCCTCACAATTTCTATCTCTTTATTGAAGTGATTTTTTGCTTCCTGCAATTGCTCTATTAGCTGATTATTCATAGCCTGACTCTGCTCTCTCGTCACATCATTCTCTTCTCGGATCATTTTAATTATGAACATTCTGAACTCCCTTTCTGTCATTCCTTCTACCATGCTGTCTTTGGGTTCTCTTGATATATCATCTAGGTTTGTTTGGGACACTTTCTTCCCGTGTTTTCTCATCCTGCTCATGTATCTTCCTCTCTAGTAGTGCGAATCCAAGGGATTGTAATTTCCCTGTGAAGACTTAAAGTTTCCCTTCAGATTTTCAGTAACTCACCTGTTGTTTGAGAGGTGCTTGATCAGGCGGTAACCCAAGAAAGGTGCTGTCCCACTACCTCCAGGTTGGGAATGATCAATGCTTCTGGGCAGAGGCAGCCTAGAGTTGATAGACAATTAGATACAGCAAGGTGATAGACTTTGGGCCAGGGTGTGGACCTGGGCACTAGACCAAGTTGGGGTGGTGTCACAGAACTGTGCTCAGTGATGGAGACACTGGGCTTGAGAGCCCAGGCAGGCCTGAGCTCCTCGCTGGGGGCTCAGGCGGTGGCAGGTGGTTGCTCTCTCCTGGAGACACTGTAAGATGGCGCCAAAGGCCCTAAGCTCGTCACTGGAGTCAGCGACCCCAGCAGCTCCCGGCCAGACCTCTCCAGGGGCCACAGCACAGTGTCTCGGAAGACTGGCTGTGGCTCCGAACCCCCAGGTAGCCGGAGACAGTCCCTCTCTGCCAGGGTAGCTGCAAAATGGCCCCAAGGGGTCCAAACTCCCTGGTGGAGTCAGGAAGCCCAGCGGCTCCCGGTCAAACCTCTCCAGGGGCCGCAGCACAGTGTCTTGGAAGACTGGCTGCAGCTCTGAATCCCCAGGTAGCTGGAGATGATCCCTCCCTGCCGGGAAAGCTCAGCTCCAAGGCCTGGGAGGTTGCTGGCTGGTGCCAGAGCCTGGCCAGTGACTCTAAAGCCGCTGCTGTGGACCCGCACTCACTTGCTGGCTTGCGCAGACCCAGGTCAGTGACTCCGAAGCAGCTGCAGGGTCCGGCGCTCCCGGGTGGTAGCTGTCCATGGCCGGGCCGAGCCCAGCCCAGCAAAGTTGGTTCAGGAGCCGCAACTGGGGACCCCTTATATGTGATTTGAATATAAAATCTCGTTGAGAGCCATATTCCTGCTGTTTGAATCCTGAGCAAGTAGGAATCCACGGAGCAAGTAGGAATGCAGCCTTCCTCTAGCCCGCCATCTTGAATGCAACCCCTGCTTTTTTACTCAGTCCGTGTGCATGGTATGTTTTTTCCCAACCTTTCACCTTTAGTCTGTGGGCATGTTTTTCTATGAGATGAGTCTCTTGAAGGCAGCATATTGTTGGGTCTTTCTTTTTAATCCAATCTGCCAGTCTATGTCTTTTGATGGATGAGTTTAGGCCATTTACTTTCAGGGTTATTATTGAGATATGACTTGTATTTCCTTCCATTTTAGCTTTTTGGTGGTTTTTAGCTTAACTTTGTTTCTCCTTTGATTGACTCTTTCTTTAGGGTAACTTCTCCCCATGTTAACTGAGATTGTTGTTTTTTGTTTCTTCCTCTTCGAATATTTTGTTGAGAATATTCTGTAGGGCAGGCTTTCTCTTTGTGAATTCTTTAAGCTTTTGTTTATCATGGAAGGATTTTATTTTGTCATCAAATCTGAAGGTAAGTTTTGCTGGGTATAAGATTCTTCTTGGCACCCGTTTTCTTTCAGAGCTTGAAATATGTTGTTCCAGACCTTTCTTGCTTTTAGGGTCTGGGCTGAGAAATCTGCTGATATCCGTATTGGTTTCCCCTGTAGGTAATCTGATGTTTCTCTCACTGCCTTTAAAATTCTATCTTTGTTTTGTATGTTAGGTATTTTCATTATAATATGCCTTGGTGTGGATCTGTTGTAATTCTGTGTGTTTGGTGTCCTGTAAGCCTCTTGTAATTGGTTTTCCATCTCATTCATCATATTTGGGAAATTTTCTGATATTATTTCATTGAACAGATTATTCATACCCTTGGTTTGTATCTCTGTGCCTTCCTCAGTCCCAATAACTCTTAAATTTGGTCTTTTCATGATGTCCCATATTTCTTGGAGGTTTCATTCATGATTCCTAACCATCTTCTCTGCTTGTTCGACTTTGTTTTCAAGATTAAATATTTTGTCTTCATTGCCTGAGGTTCTGTCTTCCAAGTCATCTATTCTGTTAATTATGCTTTCTACTGAGTTTTTAACTTGATTTATTGTTTCCTTCATTTCCTCATTTCCTTCAAGGATTTCTGTTTGTTTTTTTCTCAGAACTTCTATCTCTTTATTGAAATGATTTTTTGCTTCCTGCAATTGCTCTATTAGCTGATTATTCATAGCCTGAATCTGCTCTCTCATCACATCATTCTCTTCCCAGATCATTTTAATTATGAACATTCTGAACTCCTTTCTGTCATTCCTTTTACCATGCTGTCTTTGGGTTCTCTTGATATATCATCTAGATTTGTTTGGGACACTTTCTTCCCATGTTTTCTCATGTTGCGCATGTATCTTCCCCTCTAGTAGTGCGAATCAGAGGGACTGAGATTTTCCTGTAAAAACTTAAAGTTTCCCTGCAGATTTCCAGTAACTCACCTGATGTTTGAGAGGTGCTTGATCAAGTGGTGACCCAAGAAAGCTGCTGTCCCACTACCTCCAGGTTGGGAATGATCAATGCTTCTGGGCAGAGGCAGCCTGGTGTTGATAGACAATCAGATACAGCAAGGTGGTAGACCCCGGGCCAGGGTGTGGACCTGGGAACTAGACCAAGTTAGGGTTGGGGCACAAAACTGTGCTCAGTGATGGAGACACTGGGCTTGAGAGCCCAGGCAAGCCTGAGCTCCTCACTGGGGGCTCAGTCAGTGGCAGGTGGTCCCTCTCTGCCAGCGAAGCTGCACAATGGCGCCAATGGGTCCAAACTCATCACCGGAGCCAGAGACTCCAGCCTTTCCAGGCCAGACCGCCCAGGAGATGCCACGCAGTGGCAGGGAAGACCGGAGCTCAGCTCTGAGGACTCAGGCAGTCCCAGATGATCGCCCTCTGCCAGGGAAGCTGCAAAATGGCCTATTACTATTTTTTTTAAACACCAGTCCTCCTTTCCTCCATTCCTTTAATGTGCAAACAGGGTTGAGAACCACTAGATCAATGGTAGTTTTCCTGTTTAAAGGAAATAACTAATTTGAATGGAAGCAATGCCTATTAATTAGCTTTGTTTTTATTTTGCTCCATTGATGACTTTGTCACAAATAATTTATTGTGATGCTGTTACTTTTCATTGTTAAAAAAAGCAATTTGTGTTGAAATTAAATATCAATGACTGAGCAAATTAATTCTGGATGTACTGCATCCAGAATGTTGGCTTTGTAATTTAGTAACTCGTCCCTACTTGTGAGATTGCAATAAATCACTGAGTTGATCGAAGAAAAAAACAAAACAGAAAAACTTCCTAATTCACATTTTCATGTTCCTTTTCATATTTTTTATTCTATTGCCCCTCCCACCTCTTCACCTTAATATACCCTTTCTCCTAGAATTGGCTTATTATTCAGGACAGACAATAATTACAGGGGCAGCTTGCCCCTGGGGTCAAATTCCAGTTGTGACATTCATTAGCTTTGTGACTTTCACCAAATTATTCAAACCTTCTGAGGTTCAGTTTTATAATATGCAATTTGTAAGACTGCATCTACCTCAAAAGTTTGTGAGAACTGAATGAGCTAATAGAGACCACTCCCTTAAAAAAGTGGCAGACCTGTGGTAGTTGTGGTGTAAGTGATGACTCTCATTATTTTTGTTGCACCTTCCTTCCTGATCCGGTCTCTGATCCCACCCTCTTCTTCCAGTAATCACAATATGTATTTGACGCTTTAGTAGAGCCATGACATTTGTTAAGACCAGATAACAGGGAGTCTCACTTGGGAGCCAACTTCCTGTGAGCACCCTCCACAGAGTACCCTTCACATTGGAGTTCCTGAGACTAGATGAGTAGGTTCAGCATGGGGCTGATGACAGTGTTGAGGATGCCAATGTCCTTGTCTGAAGCCTCCACAGAACCCTCATGAAGCTGATGATGCCTGTCCCATAGAAGATGCCCACTGCAGTGAGGTGGGAGCCACATGTGGAGAAGGCCTTGTTCCTGCTGTCAGTAGAGTGGATTCATGGTGCAGCAGCCACCAAGTGAGCATTGGACACCATGATGAGGACCAAGTGGGCTACACCCATGAGGGCTTCTGCTGCAAAGAACCACTGCTCAATGAGTTGGGTGCTGGAGCAGGAGAGTTGGAAGAGCCTTGGGAGATAACAGTAGAAGTGATTGATCACATTGGGGCCACAGAATTTAAGAGAAGACAAGGCAACAGTTTGGGTCAGTGCACTGGTGAAGGAAAAGACACATGACATGCCTGCCAAGGATTTCTACATTCCCAACCCATATGGGTGTTGTAGGTGAGAGGCTGGCATATGGGCAGATAGTGGTCATAGGCCATGACAGTCAGCAGAAAGCAGTCTGTCCCAGCCAGGAGATGGAAGAAGAAGAGCTGTGAGAGGCATGCCCTACAGTGAATGGTCTTGTTAGATGTGATATGCCTCAATATGGTAGGGACAATGACCCTGATGCTCCCAACATCTAGTGGAGACAAGTTTCCCAGGAAGAAGTACATGAGGTGTGTTTGGGTTCCATAAAGATGGTGGCAAGGACATTAATATTACCACCAATAATAGCTACATAAGCAAGAAGGAAGATGATGAAGAGGATGGGCTGTAGAGCTGGAGTCTCTGTTAGGCCCAACAGGACAAATTTGGTTGTGACTGAATCATTTCCTCAGGCTCACAGATCCATGACTCTTCCATCTGCTATAGACTGAGCAAAGTTGGAGGGTGCCAATAGTGGTAAAAGGAGAATGAGACCTTTATAAGAACCACCAACTGTGGCAGGGTCTAGGAGAGTAAGGTCACAAAAATTTAAAGGAGGAGATGTAGTAAGAAAAGACTTGATAAATCTGACTCTTAATGGGCAAGAGCAGAGGCATTGGAAGACACTAACAGAAATATATGAACTGATTTTTAAAAAAGTGACATTTGAAATTTAGAGGGAAAGATTATTTTCCTGAGGCCAGGGTCAGTAGAGATGCAATTCTTTTCCAAATACTTTTTATCCATGATGAGTTGACGCCATGGATATGGAACTCACAGAGACAGAGGACTGCCTGTGCGTGATGGCAGCAGTGAGATGAATACTGGGGCCCAGACTATTAGAAGAGTAACTTGGGAAGCCCTGAGACTTCACCTCATCTCTTCAGAAAAAGGTAAAAATGCAATGACAAACAATGAAACTGCATGAAGATACATCATTGAAGATACTTCCAGCTCTAAAATTGGTGATTGACATCTTTTTAGATTTTCTAAAGAGTAAGATTATTTTGCATTTCTTTGTATAGAACCTGGAAAATTTGGGGTCTGAAGTACTTACATTTTACTGAATACAAAGACTGTAAAACTAGTTTTGAAGAGAGGGAGAGTTTTGAGGTTTAAGCTCCCAGGTGATTGAGTGGATCACAGTAGTATAGTTACATTGCTGGATCCCAGCAGACCTCTCCAGGATGGAGTCTTTAGTAAGCAGAGAACCAGACCCCAAATGTCACTCAGCTTCTAATTAGCTTTTTCCTATTCTTCCTTCTGAATCCAATTACTCATCATATAACCCATGTAGTATCATGGGGCAAATGACCAGATAAAGCCATAGTTACAAAACCCTGAATGATGATCATGTGTGTGGGGGGGCATTTCTTAGTCTCCAAGTGGCCACCCCATCCAAATACCTGGTGACCCCCCTCGACCTCTTCCTAAGAGGTAGATATTTAATTCACTCACCTGGAGCCTAATTCACACAGGAAATGGTTTGAGTCAAAGCCCCCAGGGCAAAAGGCATGACCAGAGAAAGACACATCCTGACGAATAGTGTCCTCAAGTCCATAATAGGTCAACCACCATCTACAGGTCTGGCCTTTCTGCATGGACAAGTTCTTACCATTACCTCCAACTCAGGCTCTCCACAGATGTACTGTCCTCTTTCTACACCATCTTCCCTTCATTGAAGTTTTTGAGTAACAGCCTTGCCATCCTCCCAATTAGTGTGGCTCCAAAACTTAGTCTTGGCTGACTCTGCCTCCCTCTGCCCTCTCACAGTCAAATACCCAAGTTCCCCTGGAGCTTCTGCAGGGGGAGGAGAGGCAATTCCAGAGTCCAGAGGGAGAACTTCACTTTCATGGAAACCTAGTTATGAGTGTGCAGTGAGGGGTCTGGGAAGGCATCCACCTGGCTAAGAAGAATTAACAGGCACTTCTTGGGCAAAGAAGAGGGACAGTCATGCTGGACCAGTGGACTCCACAGGAGACTTTTTAAAAGACATCAAAACAAAAAGACAAACAACTTGGCTGACATTTTTACATTGGAATTTTTCTCCTTCACATTTTCACCCATTGGAAGCTTCAGAAATTAGAGTCAGGTAAACATCTGCCTTTGCCAAACAGATAATGATCTCCAGGACCTTTAAATTGTTTTGAACTTTCTCAATGTTTCCAAGTACAGCTTTCAAGAATACAGAAAAATTCATTCATTTATTTCACATATGTGTTTTTGAGCACTTATTAAAAATTAGCAATCTTATTCCCAGCATTTTACAGAGTTAAAATAAGTCTTAAAAATCTTACAGTCTAGGAAGTGATGCAGTGGTGGGGACAGAGATGAGATTTAAGTTTTTGATCTAGTCCAGGCTGGCATTTTAGAAAAGGAGGTGACTTGAGACTCTGCAACATGGGGAGAAGAGGACCTTGGAGTCTGGGGCAAGATGTGCTCCTAGTTGATCTCCAGAGTAGTGTCCTTAACAACATCTGCCAAGGTCACCTCACATCACAATACATCCTCAAATCCAGCTTCTCTTCTAGTCTCAAACAAATGTCTTCCTTTTTTCTCTACTCTCAAGACAGAATGTGGACCCTTTAGCATCTGATTCTAGATGTTTTCCAGCCTCATGCCTCCAACACCACAAGGGCAGATAAAGGTTTAGAGCATCTTCTAGACCAGGACCACCCTACATTTACTAATTCCTAAAAGTAACTTTAGGCAGCAAATACAATTTTTAAAAACTCCTTGTTCATTAATAAAGATGGCTTCTCACTGGCTTAAGGTTGTCATGGGACAAGAGGAGTTCATAGGAAATTAGAAGGAGTCGAGGTTTCTGTTGGTAGTTATCTGTGGATGAGGATGTCTAGGTTACAGAACCCAAATAGAACACATCATATATTTCTTTCCAATGGCTTCACAAAGGCTTTGTTTGCTTCCTGGAAGTTTCCATTCCTCACACACTGTTAACTCAGGAAAATCCACTGAGGAAGACCAATAGCAGATCTTCTGTCTTCTAGGAAACCATCCATAAGCTCTGGGGTCTGGGCCAGGTGACCTTCCTTTGTACTGTCACATCAGTCTGAAGGCTAATGCATGCTGGTGACCCTCAATTATCTCCATTTCACACACTACTGTCTTGGCTCTAATAACTGTGGAGGATACTTCTATCTGAAGCACCCACAGGGACCTCAGGAAGTACAAGTAAAAGTATATCATGTCCCCTTTTGTACAAAATGCATATGTGTGCATGTGCATACATACAAACTAATAGAACCACATGACTTGTGGTGGAAAAAATTACAAACAAAAAGGTGTCAGAACACAGTGATCCCCTGAACCTCCCTGTCCCACCCAGAAGGAACTCCAGGGTGACACATGGGACACACAATGACACTGGACACACAATGGCAAGCTTTTCAGTAGAGAGGCACTCCACCCCCAAAACACCATATTTATAAGAACTGGAAGTGGGAGGGGGACTGTGTAGGCAAGTGGCATAATAGCTGGTGCTTCCTGGATGAGGATATAACCTTGTTAAAACAGGGGAGGCTCCAGTGGAGTTCAGCTTCCATTAGGCCATTCTTCCACTGAGCTGCTGAACCAAATTCTTGCTAAGCTGCTAAAAGTGGAGAAGAGCTCCTTAACCTTCAACCAGATACTACTCCTTACCTCTCTTAATGGAGATGGGAATGTGCCACTCATTTGTTGAGCAACAAGTAATTGAGTCAGGCAATGTGCTAGTCAAGACCTGACCAAAGCAGACATGGAGCTTATCACCCTATGAAGAGTGAGGTGTTAACCACTTATCCCCGACTCCTGTGCCTCTGGATGCCATAGGTGTTTGCACATGTACACACATTCACACACACACATATCAACAGTTTATTTTATTTATGAAAACACAAGGTATTGTGTAAATTTTTATTTTCAGTTTTCTTAAAAAATATTTATATTTGAGCATCACTTAATGGGTACATCCTGAGAAATTACTATCCTCTAATTTGTGCAAGGATTTTGCATCATCCACGAGTGGTCCACATTCAGAAGATTAGATTCCTATACCTTGTGACAAAATTAAAAATGACTTAATTGCTTATATTTTATATAAGAGAAAGAAGAACACATATTCTTCATATCCCCTACTTATAGTCTTTATATTCTTTTTTCTATATCTTTGTTTTAAGGGAGTTTTGACTGGAGGCTTGGTTTTTATTTCATTTGTTTTTATTAGTTATACCCGAGTATAGAATTCATTTTGGTATAATTATAGAAGCGTGGAATATATCTTATACAAATTAGTACCCCATTCTAATGGATGGACATGATGGTGGGATTCACTATGATGTATTCCTATAAAAACATAGGAAATTATTTCTGAGTCATTCCTCTGTCTTTCCTTTTCCTATCCCTCCTCCCATCCGTTCATTCTCCTTCGACTAATCTACTGAATATCTATTCTTTCCATCTTCCCCCTTGTTTGGATTAGCTTCCACGTATCAGCAAAATATTCAACCTGTGGCTTTTTAGGACTGTCTTATTTCACTTAGCATGATAGTCTCCAAAGCCATCCATTTACTTGAAAGCATCATAAAGTCATTCTTCTTTATGGCTTAGTAATATTCCATTGTGTATGTATACCACATTTCCTTTATCCATTCATCTGTTGAAGAGCACCTCAGTTGGTTCCATAGCTTAGCTATTGTGAATTGAGTTGCTGTAAACATTAATGAGGCTGCATCACTGTAGTATGCTGACTTTAAATCCTTTGAGTATAGGCCAAGGAGAGGGATAACTGGTTCAAATGGTGGCTGCATTCCATATTTTCTGAGGAAAGTCCATAATGCTTTACATAGTGTTGCACCAATCTGCAATCCCATGAGCAATGAATGAGGGAACATTTTTGCCCAAATACTTGCCAATGTTTATTGTTACTTGGGTTCTTAATAATTGCCATTCTGACTCAAAATATTAGCAGCAAAAAAAAAAATAACCCAATCAACAAATGGGCAAAGGAATTGAACAGACACTTCTCAGAAGGAATACAAATGGTTAACAAGTATATGAAAAAATGTTCAACATCTCTAGCAATTAGAGAAATGCAAATTCAAACTACACTGAGATTTCATATCACTCTGGTCAGTATGGCAATTATCAAGAATACAAGTGACAATAAATGGTGACTTGTTTGTTAACAGAGGTATTTTAATGCAGTTAACTATGAAGAAAAGGGGAAGAAGACATTTATTTGGTAAATATGGCAAATTTAGAGCCTTCATATAATAAAGATCATGCGGTGAAAGGAAGCAAATTTCTTTGAGTTTTTAGACAATTTAAATCAGGACAAATGAGCATGATGTGGATTTTATTCAAGAGCATGATGCTGTTACAATGCCCGCACTTCAGGTACCCATAGTGCTAAAGAATTCTGTGATGTCTATCTTTCTGATTGTTTTTCTATTTGACTAATAATAATATTTTGCCCCATTCATTTTATTTTTATTTTGTTATCTGTATTTAAAGTTTGTGTTCAATGTAAATCAAGTCTATAACATGAGAAGTTACTATGAATCAAAGCATAAGTACACAAACACCATATACAATCCAAATAAATGTACAGCATTCAGGTATGAAGCCAAGAGGCATGCTCATTCACAGTAGCTTCAGATCTGTTTGATCTGGTTGAGATGAGAAAAAATGATTTGCATTATCAAAATTACTGTGGCCATATTAGATATGTAAGCATCAGTGTATGACCAGGTGAACAAAAGATTTCAGGGATTTTTAATTTTTTAAAAGTTTTCTGTGTATCAAGGTGGTTGTAAAAGATTTAGAGGATCAAGATGGCTTTTAGGCTTAGAATCAGGTTCTAACTACCTAAACATATGACTGATAATGAAAGTGTTCCAAATGTGGCTATTCTGATTCATTGTTTTTTTAAAAAAAAGTATTTAAATTGGAATTTATATATATGTACATGTATATACATACACACATACACACACAATGGAATATTACTCACCTTTAAAGAAGAAGGAAATTATAGCATCTGCAGTTAAGTGGATGGAATTGGAGAATATCATGCTAAATGAAATAAGCCAAACCCCAAAGACCAAAGACAGAATGTTTTCTCTGACATGCAGATGCTAATTCATAAAAAGAGGGTGGTGGTGCTAGGGAAGAATAGAGTTACTTTAGGTAGAGAGGAGTTAAGGGAGGGGAAAGGATGTGTAGGTAGGAAGGATAGTAGAGTGAAGCAGATATTATTACCTCATGTACATATATGACTGCATGACTAATGTGATCCTACAACATGTACAATCAGAAAAATGAGAAATTATACTCCATTAATGTATGATTTATCAAAATGCATAAATGCATTCTATTCTCATGCATAACTAATTAGAACAAATTTTAAAAAATTAAAAAGTATTTACACAAAAAGTATGAAAGTTTTTGTGAACTTCATATGTGAGCTAGCTTCTAGTTTTCACTTCCCAAATGCTTGATTTATAGTTTTGACTTCTTCACATAGTTGCCTTTGTAATTCCAAGATTTACCATTTTACCTTCAAAACTAATTGATTGTGAAAAGTATCCAACAAATGCAGAAATAAAAAGCAGCATTTTGAAATTAGTTGAGGTCATTTCAATTCTACTTTTGGAATCAGTTTATCTCAAGGAATCCGGCCCTCTAATAAATGAAAACAGGAGATGGGAGATGCCTACAATTTGACTTTGAGATGATAAGCAATATTTACTGATGGGGCCTGGATTTGGGGTGGATTCCAATCTCTCATTGCCCTGGCACATGTCAGTGACCACATAAAAGTTCAAACATAATGTCAAATCCAAAAACCACAGAGAAAAGTTCAGTTCCCAAGGGATCAGAAATAACCTAACAATGTGAAACTTTATCTAGAATACATCACCATTAAATTAGTACTGCTGAAACTATACATTGAGGATTTACAGGAACACCTTGAAGTTCCTCTAATGTACACATAAAGAGAACCCTGGAAGCTTTTTATATTACCTGTTTTATGGCCTTAGAGAGTTATGAACTAAATGAAAACTCAATCTTCATCCACTGTCCATCCTTTACCTCTAGGTAAAATCTATTATTGTTTTCAAGGTAGAGTTTCAAATGTTCATATTTCTTATGCCTTATTCAAGGAAATCATGTCTCAATTTTGAATGTTATTTCTTTTTATATTGTATGTGAAACCCCAGCAGATATAATATCGGCATTCATCACCTGTGAAACCCTTCGCATGTCCTTCAAACCAATCAATATGGAATTCTCAATGTTTTCTGTGCCAATAAAATCAGGTGTGGAATTGGTAGATTTGATGTAGACATGCTTCGTCCTTGACACACTGGACTTATGGTCACCAGTAGAATTGGGTTTAGAAGATGAGAAATTAGAAACATTTCTTGGGCTGAGTCTCTAACAGAGATGTACAAGAGAGAGCAAGATCATAAGGAGACTGGCTGTTGACTGCAGGGCACTGCCACTTGCCTTGGGTGTATCATTAGTTGAAGTGGGAGCAGCAGAGGCACTCTGTGAGGAGTTACATGAAAGTCTTACAACAGCTGTTTTGTTTGAATGATCTGCATGGGTAATAGCAGGGCCAGAAGCAGCAGACTCAGCCCCAGCCTGGCATCCATTGCTCTGCCTGTGTCTGCTCCGAGGTGCATGATGCACCTCACAGGATGCTAGATGTGAGGAGATAGGATGACTCCGGAAGGGTGCAAGCAAGGTGGGCCATTTTATTTTTAATGCATTCCATGAACACAACACTAATACAGGCATAACAAAATTACATATGCAGTGGATCTCTGAGCTTAAGAATCAAAATTACTTTACCCTGGAATTCAGACAAACCTGGCAGCACTGGGACCCAGCAGAGTCAACATGCATGGGTGTGGTAGAGTTTCCCGGAAAAGGGCAGGCTGAGTTCATATGCCCAAATCCAGCACAATCCATAGAACACCAGAGAGACTCATCTTCTTGTGGGATTTCTCTCTGGTCCACTTCCCACATGCTGAATTCAAGGAAAAGTGTTTCAGCAACAAAACCTATATAAATGGTCTATATAAAGGGGATAAGTCACTAGTCATTCTCTTTTGGGGTGCTTATTTCACTCAGTGTTGTTTGCGTGGCTTTCTACACCAGTGCCTACAGTTGTTACTCACTTATTTCCATGGCTTCACTGCATGGCATCAGTGTTCCATGTTGTATCATTTCTTTGAAGTTCAGGATCATTTCAATCCAATATTAAGGGTAGAGGTAATTTGGAATTGTGTGCAGTTCCTGCAAGGGCTCCTTTCAGTTCAACCAAAACTCTTAAAGTGTACACATTTTGGATCCTAACCCAAAATGAAGGGGTTTATCAGGCCCTGAATTCCCATCCTTCTTCAATATTGTCAGATATGGTCAATTTTTTGACCTCTCAAAAAATGACCTTTGGTTTCCCTGACTTAAATCAGTGAAGGGAAGGAAGGACAGGGAGCAATTCTGTGGACCAGCTCAGCTCCATGAGGCTTCTTCTTCCTCTGGGTCCTGACCAGACATTTCTTCACTTTTTTAAAAAATTGTTTTTTTTTTAATGCCTTCAAGAATGTATTTTGAAATATATTGCCCAGCTTTTACAGTTTTTCACAGGAGCATCAGTCCAAACTAGCTAGCCTGCTTTAGAAGAATTCAAAGTCCTTTTAAGTCCTAATCCTTCTCATGAGAATGAACCCTCACTTCTCCCCAGCCCCAACTTGGGAAGGTAATAGGTTATTCTCTTTGAGTCTAGTGATTTGAAATTTCAAAATAATTGCTCTGAAATTGATCTATTTTATCCATAATGTTTTGAATATAGGCATTTTTTTTCAGTGCAAGAAAAAAATATTGCCTTTATTATCATTTTTTTTTAAATGATGACATGGATCATTTCCACTCCCCACACTCCATCTGACCATTTTCTTTGTTCTTTCTCTGGGGAGTTTTTATTATTCAAATATTAAAATGTTTGGTACTCTTATACTTTCTTTTCTTTTATTCCGATCATTTTCCTCTTTACTTTCTGAAGTTTCTTAACTATATTTTCCAATCCTTCCATTGATTTAGATGAATTTCTGTGGTCATATTTTTTATTTTTACACACTCTTTGCTGATATCTCTCTTTTATTGTCTCTTGTTCTTGTTCTTGGATTCAACATCATCTTTGATTTCTAAGGATGCTTGTTATAGTTTTAGTTTTTATTTTTCTTTCTCTGTTTTTCTTGTTTTGATCTCTTTCTCTTTCTCCCTTTTGGATCTCTCTTTTGGTTTTGCCCATCTTTCCTCTGATGATTTGGGTTCTCCTCATTATTTAAGATACAGGCTCTAAAAATATGCCTGGAAGCTTTGTGAAAGGGAGAGGCTGTGGACTCGTAGACATGACTGGATTAATTGGTTGACCTCTTCCTATTTAGTATGTGAATCTCTCTTCTCTTGCCCTTGGTAGTTTCCTGTGGAGGAAAGCCTCCTGTGACTTTCCTATACTTATGTGCATTATCTCTCAGGGGATACAGAATACAATCAAAAGTGCGAAGTAACTGACTTTCCTGAGAAGAGGAGTTTGGATCAGGTTAAGTGTAAGGAGGGTTGAAGCATTCATTCACTCAGAAAATATTCATTGATAGCTATCACATGTGCTAGGTTCTAGGGAAATGTCAAGAAATAATACAGAAATTCTTTTTCCAAGCCCAGGACATCTCACATGCCAGGGAAGTACTCTACCATTGAGCTAAAACCCCAGAGAAATTCTTGATCTAATGAAGAACTCTATTTAGTGTGAAAGGGGAAGTGCCAAGAACACATCTCTGGTTTGGACACAGCTAACCTGAGGTGTCTGGGCTCTTAGACTTTCTAATATTTGGATACATTGTCAAAATTATATTCTCATTACATTTATTCAAATATTATTTATGGTGATATGTTGATTCAATTTTCAATTAATAATAACTGCACAGCTCCCACCCATGGGTGCTGTTAAAGGATTTAATGTTTATATTGAACATACTATTTCAACTTATTAAAAATTATCTTTTATTTCATTTCCCCCCTCTATTTGTATTTCTGGACATTACTAGTTGTGCTCCTTAAATCTGTCTAGTAAAAGTTCGTCAATTTATAAAACTGTTGAAAATTCCATGAAATTGTGCAAAGGCCTATCAAAGCATGGCTCTTGATAGTAAAAAACTGGAAACCATCCCAAAGATTAAAATAGGGGTTTTATCAAAGAAATCAGGATGTGGTTATAAAATGGCCACCATTGCAAACTATTTAAGCAGATGGATCTATTAATATGAAACAAAAAATTGCTTGTGATAGGAAGAAGAACAGAACAGGACAGCTGTGGGACATGCAGGAGAGAAAATAAATAAAAATACCAATAACCAGACAAAAAGAAGGAACAGCTGGCTCCTGTTTTTAGGTGGCTGACTCAGGTCCTGGTCTCCTCTTTTTGAGCACCTTTTCCCTCTCCTCATGACATGGCTAATGAGTCTTGATAAGGACCCTACTGAAACCACACATTATTAATTGGCCTCTTCCACTCTCCAAGATCCCAGTCCCCTTGAGACTAACTACTAAAAAGAAAGTAACTTTCCTATGGTCTTATTAGCAGAAGAGAATCTTCAAATCCCTGGGCAACCCTCAGTCCCTAGGCTGTTTTATCCTAAACTCTCATTTGGGAGCTAATTAGAGGATTCTGTTTATGAAACTCACTAGAACTTCAGTCCCCAAACCTGGCCCTGGCTGTCTCAATGAAAATAGTTGCTGGAGGTGAGCCTCCTGAGGCTCTGTGGAGCTGGGGAAGTTAACAAAGTTTATCAATTAATTTTCTCTTTTCTGATACATCAAAATATACTGAGGAGTTTGGGGACTCAAGATTAATCCCAGTATGTGGGGGAGATATGGTGGATTCTAGATGTATGAGCACTTCACTAGCTCTTTCATAGATGTGCAGTCAAGTGTGGAACAAGGGCCATAGCAATGGCCAGAGGATTGGAGTGGGTATTATTTAGTGGACTTGGGTGGGTTAATCCATGCTCTGCCCTTTATTAGAGAGAGAGAGAGAGAGAGAGAGAGAGAGAGAGAGAGAGAGAGAAAGGGAGACAGAGAGTGCACAGACTCTAGGAATATGGTAAATCGTTCAACTAAAAATTAAATGAAATTTCAATAGCTACATTACACCCAATATCAACTCAATAATTATGAAGCTAAAGTCACTTAATCCTCAGAATAGTCATATCATAGATGATGAAACTGGAGCCTGCAGAGCCAACTGGTCTGATGTCACATGTGGTGTTAGCCTGGGACTCAGCTCTTACTACTCCTCACCCAATGCTGTCTTCACTGGGTAGCTTGATGCAGCAAGGGCCTGAGCCTTCCATCTTTATCACTTCCATGTAGAAGATGCTGGAATCATATTTGCCTTTCCTGATATTCTGGCCTGGAAAATTACTGTTAACTACCGAATAAATGTCTCAGCCCCTGATGAGCACTTAGGGCCCTGATGTCTTTGCTGCCCCAGATTCCATGAACACAAACTCTAACAACAAAGTTAAATATGTTCTGGCTATTGTTTCAAGGCTCCTTCTCAAGCTCACTTCTTTCCATTTCAATTTATTGCTGCCTCTCAGGCCTTCACATCTCTTCCTGGCCCACTGCTGCCACATTCAATTTGGGCATCTGTTCAGTTGCTGATGCCCAAGAACCAGGTCATTCCATCAGAAATCCATGGTGCTGAATTGTTCATGACTTAATGTACTTGTTATCAGCTTTATTGATGAGAGCTCTCCATTTAATTGCCCATAGTAACTTATTCCCTCCACCTTTTGGCATCCTGTGTGGATCTGAACATTACCATGTAGTAGGTGAATGGAAAAAATAGCCTAAAATTCTTGGAAAAGACTAATTTTGCAAATAGAGGAATTGAGACTTCAAGAACTCACATAGGCTAAGGTGCTCTAGACCTGGATTAGAACTGAGGTCTCCGTGTGTCCTGTTTATGGCTTTCTTCATTCAGGTTTACTGCCTTTTGTATTTCTGAGACTTGTTGCACCTAGAATCAGTATCACTCTGAATTTTGTATTATTCAGTGATTTTCTAAAGTAAGGGAGGAGGTAAAGATTCTGGACAAAAGCCACTACTTGGAAGAGGTTACTCTACCTTCTAACTTCAGAGGCTCTGACAAATCGCTTAGCCAGTCTGCACCTTTTTTATATGTGAGGTGAGGATTAAAAAAGAGTTGACTTTCTTACTCTCTAATCCTGGCCCTGGTTGTCACTGTGGATGATTTTTAACTGCTGTTGCAATATCCAAATGAAAACTTAGATTTTTAAAGTGCTTTATAACTATCGTTATGTGTTATGAGTATAGTAATAGAAAGCAGCCTAGTGCTAAGGTTCTCCTGAGTCTCAGGAGTGCTGTTCTCTGTGGTGGACACATGGTAAGGCTCTGTGTGCAGGAACCTTAGGTTGGAAGGCAGATGTAGTATGTGGGAGGTAGAACGATTGTGATGTGTGGGCACATCTCCAGGAAGACATATGCAGATGCTCAACTTCACAGGTGGGTCATGGATAGCCACAAAAGGTCACAGGTATGTTGATGATTGGTAATACCTGGAATGTGTTCCTCTGGATATGAACCATCTGAAGTTGGGGCTGGTAGTCTAAAATATTGCGTTTACTCTCAGGAGTCTGTGAACCTACATTCACAAAGGGCACACATCCATCTCAACCAAGGTTGGTCACTATCTTTGCCTGCACTTGTGTAAAAAGAGTCAAAACTCAGCAGTAGGTCATGGGTGCTAGAACTGGGTGGGATGATTAGGATGGTACCAGGTGAGGTTTGGTGTGGCGTGCAGCATGAGATTTCAGTTTTCAAGCCAGAACATAGGGAGAGGCCAGATGGTCCACCAGGAGTATTCTCTAAAGGACAGGAACAGTTTGGTTTAGTTTTTAATTCAGGAGAAAAGGGATGGACAAGATAACTACTTCATGTCTTTTCCAGGCAGTTGAGTCCTGGGAAAGTGGACACAGTGGCTTTGTAAAGGATGGAGAGGCCAATGTACTAGTTTTCTCAAAAGTGAGGACAACACCAGATTATTTGAAGAATGGAGAGAAAATGCAACCATCACCACCCCTTCTCGCACCTTCACCATTAGTCCTTTTCAAAATTTATTTTATTTTATTTTTTAAATTACAGAACTCAGTGAAAAACTTCAAATAATGTCAGAGTAAGTGGGATAAAATTCAATAGTCCTTCTTCTTTTCCCAGTGCCCTTCCAGTACTATTCCCCTCCACAGAGGGAATCACCACCTGCAATTAGAGGATATTCTCCAGGATATTCTTTACCCTATTCAGATGTTACATCTCCATCACTTTCCAAATTTGGCAGTATGTTCTAAATATCTTTTCATGTCAATAATGAAATTTTTCTTTTTAAACAAAAATATGCTTTTTATTTAAATTTATTACATGAAGCATAAATTACTCATATCTGGATTAGAAACCATTCACTTTAGAATGAGAATTAAAAATAAATACTTGTGCATACCTTATGATCATTTAATTATTATCACTATCCCACCTCTCTAATACGTTTCCCCAGACTTTGGATGCTATAAGTTTTCCCACTCTGGTGCTCTGTGCTAAATTTTGCAAATTAAATGCTGTATTAAATATTGTACAAATATAGGTCATTTGAAAAGGGAGAAAAGCATTTTTCTTTTTACCATTTTAAATATGTCAGTTGAACAGTCATTAAATTTATAAAAAACAAAATAGCTCATTTCACATCTCCTGAGCCACATTATAATTTCCTCCCATCCATTATTAGTCCATTTTCTATCAGCAACTTAGATATTTTTTTACCTAAGCTCTTTAGCCTTTATCCTCAATCCAAGTCTACCTTGACCCATTGGACCCATCCCTGAAGATTTCCCCTGTCCATACCCAGGTCTTCAGCATAAGCAAGTTAGGTGGATGCTCAAGAAGTGAGGGACATTCTGATACCCTTGTCCTGCTTATGCCAGGGACCTCTTCCCCATCAACACTCTCTTCAGGGCACCCTGCATATCAGGGTTCCAGAGGCTGTAGATGACTGGGTTCAGCATGGCACTGAGGGTAGTACTGAGGATGCCAATCCCCTTGTCCTTATCTGAGGCTGAGACTGAACTCAGGCGCATGTAACTGAAGAAGCCAGTTCCATAAAAGATGCAGGCCACACAGTGTTTTGGGATCCACATGTGGAGAATGCCTTCTTCCTCCCCCAGCCGAGTGGATCCGTAGTACTGCAGCAGCAACATGGGCATAAGACACTGAGATAAGGATCATGGGATCACCCCCATAAAGGTGGCTCCCACAAACAATACTGCCTATTGAGTGGATTCTGGAGCAGGAGAGCTGGAAAAGGGGAGTGAGGTCACAGTAGAAGTGGTTGACCACATTAGGGCCGCAGAAGTCAAGAACAGTCTGAGCCACTGTGTGATCCAGAGCATTAATCTTTTTGCAGCATTCCAGATAATTTGAACAACCACAGGTTCACTAAGTTTTTATATCCATTTACTCCATCAATTCAAAGGAATACTATGAAGAAGATGAATATGAAGAAGGAATAGATGAAGAAGACCAATATGTAATATCATGGAAAGGTATCCATCTATATTATTAACTTTACAGAGCTTTAGATGTAGAACAATTCTTTTTTATAAATATATCTTATGAATAAAAAATTTTAACACATATATGCTAAATATTAATAATGATAATCTATGAACTGTCACACTATGGGTGATTTTTATTTTTTCCTTGAATGTGTGTGCATGTGGTTTTGTTGTTTTTGGTGGTGGAGGTGCTGGTGGTACTACTGATTTAACCCAGGGGTGCTTTACTACTGAGCCACACCTCCAGTCCTTTCTTTTGTTGCTGTTGTTTGTTTGTCTTTATTTGGAGACATGGTCTCACTATGTTACTAAGAGTCTTGCTTGCTAATTTGCTCAGGTTGGCTTTGCATCTGGAGTCTTTGTGATTATAGGCACATGCCACCACACCAAGCTCTTTTTAAAAATTTTTGGTTCAATGTTCACAAATGGAGTACAACTATCATTTTTCTGGTTGTATACAAAGTAGAATCACACCATTTGCATATTCATGCATTTACATAGTATAATGATGTTTGTCACATTCTATTATCTTTCCTTCTCCCGTCCCCTTACTTTCCTCTATATAATCCATCCTTCCTTCATTCTTCCCTTACCTCCTCCCACCCCCATTATATGTCATCAACTACTTATCAGAGAAATCATTCAGCCTTTGGTTTTTTGGGGATTGACTTATCGCACATAACACGATACTCTCCAACTCCATCTATTTATCTGCAAATGTCATAATTTTATTATTCTTTATGGCTGAATAATATTCCATTGTGTATATATACCACAGTTTCTTTATCCATTCATCCATTGAAGGGCATCTAGGTTGGTTCCACAATCTCGCTATTGTGAATTGGGCTGCTATAAACATTGATGTGGCTGCATCACTGTAATATGCTGATTTTAAGTCCTTTGGGTATAGGCCAAGGAGTGGGATGGCTGGGTCAAATGGTGGTTCCATTCTGAGTTTTCTAAGGAACCTCCATACTGCTTTCCAGAGCAGCTGCACCAATTTGCAATCCCACCAGCAATGTATGAGAGTACCTTTTTCCCCACATCCTCACCAACACCTATTGTTGCTTGTCTTCTTGATGATAGACATTCTAATTGGGGTGAGATGGTATCTTAGGGTAGTTTTGATTTGCATTTCTCTTATTACTAGAGATGTTGAACATTTTTCACCCTGCATAAAACTCAACTCAAAATGGATCAAGGAAATTAGACCAGAGACCCTGCACCTAGCAGAAGAAAAAGTAGGTCCAAATCTTCATCATATTGGCATAGGACCAGACTTCCTCAACATGACTCTCAAAGCACAAGAAATAAAAGAAGGAATAAATAATCGGGATAGATTCAAACTAAAAAACTTTTTCTCAGCAAAGGTAACAATTTTCAATGTGAAGAGAGAGCCTACAGAGTGGGAGAAAATCTTTGCCATGCACACTTCAGATAGAGCACTAATCTCCAGGATTTATAATGAGTTCAAAAACTGTACAGCAAAAATACAAATAACCCAATCAATAAATGGGCTAAGGAAATGAGCAAACACTTCACAGAAGAGGATCTACAAGCAATCAACAGATATATGAAAAAATTTTCCAAGCTCCTTTTGTACTTTCCTACTTTTCAATAAGAATGAATTATTATGAATTATGGAAAGAGTTGTTTAAAGCTATAAATTCAATAATTAAAATATCTTCCTCTTCACAACAATGTGCAGAGATGGGCCGGTTTCAAATTGTAGTCAGGGGTAACAATGATCTCCATTCAGTCAAGAGGATTTTTCCATGTTGGCCAAATCTCTTTCTCTAATTTACTTTATCAGATTTATTTTTTGATATCAATGGTCCACTATGAAAATATTTGATTCCTCTCTGTTTTTTTTAAGATAGTGCCTATTCTTTCAGAAATGGCTTTTAAATTTGCTTTCTTCATATATAGTTGTTATTTAAAATTGATATCCAAAATTCCTCAACCTGGACCAGTTGCTTTGGAAAACATCAAAATTGTATTATAAATAAAAACTTCCTAGTTCACATGTTCATGTTCCTTTTCATACTTTTTTACTCTATTGTCCATCCTACCTCTTCACCTTAAGATACCCTTTCTCCTAGAAATGGTATATTACTCTTGAGAGGCAATAATTAGAGGGGTAGCTTGCCCTGGGGTTCAATCCCAGCTGTGATATTCATTAGCTTTGTGAATTTCACCAAATTATTCAAACTTTCTGAGGTTCAGCTTTATAATACACAATTTGTAAAACTGTATCTACTGCAAAATATTGTGAGAACTGGATTCGCTAATAGAGGTCACTCATGTAGAACCATGGCAGGCATATGGAATTTATGGTGTAAATGATGACTCTCATCATTTTTGTTGCACCTTTCTTCCTGAGCCTGTCTCTGACCCCATTCCATCGTAACCACCTTCTACTTGCAGCAATGACAATACCTCCTAGAAACTTAAGTACAGCCATGATATTTGTTAAGACCAGAGACAGGAAGCCTTACTTGGGGGGCAGCTGTCCTGTAAGCACATTCCACAGGGCTCCCTTCACATCGGGTTTCCTGAGGCTGTAAATGAGTGGGTTCAGCATGAGGCTGACAACAGTGTTGAGGATTCCAATGCCCTTTTCCTTGTCTGAAGCCTCCACAGAACCAAGCCTCATGTAGCTGAAGATGCCTGTCCCATAGTAGATGATCACCACAGTGAGGTGGTAGCTGCACGTGGGGAAGGCCTTCATCCTGCCTTTGGCAGTGTAGATTCCTAGGACAGCAGCCACCACAAGGGCAAAGGCCACCATAATGAGGACCAAGTGGGCTGCACTATTAAGCAAATAGGAAGATGAGAGAGAGGATGGTCTGTGTAGTGGAGTCTCTTTTAGGCACAGCAGGACAAACTTGGTCACAAGTGAAACATTTCCTCAGGCTCCCATATCAGTGACTCTTCCACCTGCTTTAGACTGAGCAAAGTTGGTGGGTGCCAATGGTGGCAAAAGGAGAATGAGATCTTTGTAAGAACCACCAAGTGTGGCAATGTCTAGAAGAACAAGAACATACAAAATTAAAGGGGGAGAAAGTTAAAGATTGAGATGTAATGAGAAAAGGCTTAATAAATTAGGAAATGGGCAAGAACAGTGGTATTGGTATTGGAAGACAGTAACAGAAATAGATGAACTGATATTTTTTTAAAAAGTGACACTTGAAAGTTAGAGGGAGAGATTATTTTCCTGATGCCAAGGTCCAAGGAAAGAAACCACAAGTCAGCAGATGGTTGCATGGTGACAGTTTGGAGTACACAAGATCCCAGAAATGAAAGGGAAGCTTTGGGAGAAGGGGTAGACATAGTCCCCATAACCTACATCCCCACAACCTCCACATATGCATGTCAACACACAGACATCCCTTGGTAACCTTGGTAGTATGGTTTCAGGACACCTTGGATACAGAATCCTGCAGATGCTCAAGTCCCATAGATAAAGTGGCATAGTATTTACTTGTAATCTATGCACATTCTCCCACATACTAAAAATCACATCTACTTTATGTACATAACCTAATACAATGTAAAAGTTATGTAAAGAGTTGCGATAACTACATCATTTTGTTGTAATACTATGTCATTTAGATAATAATGACAAGAAAAAATTCTGTACATATTCAGTACAGGTGCAATTCTTTTACAAATATTTTTTATCCATGATGAGTTGACTCCATGGATATGAAACTCGCAGAGACAGAGGACTCACTGTGCGTGATGGCAGCAGTGAGATGAATACTGGGGCCCAGACTATTAGAAGAGTAACTTGGGAAGCCATGAGACTTCATCTCATGTCTTCAGAAAAAGGTAAAAATGCAATGACAAATAATGAAACTGCATGAAGACACATCATTGAAGATACTTCCAGCTCTAAAATTGGTGACTGACAGCATTTTAGATTTTCTAAAGAGTAAGATTATTTTTCATTTCTCCATATAGAACCTAGGAAAATTGGGGTCCAAAGTACTGACATTTTACTGAATATGAAGACTGTAAAATAAGCACTGAAGGTAGTGAGAGGTTTGAGGTTTAAGATCCCAGGTGACTGAGTGGAAACACAGTAGATTTACCTCACTGGATATGCAGCTGACCTCTCCCCAAATGGAGTCTTGAGTAAGCAGAGAACAAGACCCCAAATTTCACTCAGCTTCCACATAGCTTTTTCCTATTCTTTCTGCTGTATCTAATAACTCATCACCTAATCTATGTAGTATCATGAGCCTAATGACCAGATAAAGCCACAGTTACAGAGCCCTGAATGATGACCATGTGTGGAGATGTGTGAAGGTCTTTTCTTAGCCCCCAAGGGGCCACCCCAACCAAATACCTGGTGACCCACCTCGATCTCCTCCTGAAGGTTAGATATTAAGTTCACTCACCTGGAGCCTAATTCACACAGAAAATGGCTTGAGTCAAAGATCCCCCAGGGCAAAAGTCATGAGCAGAGAAAGACACATCCTGATGAATAGCGTCCTCAGGTCCATAGTAGATCAACTGCCATCTATAGGTCTGGCCTTTCTGCATGGTCATGTTCTTACCATTACCTCCAATTCAGGCTCTCCAAAGATGGACTGTCCTCTTTCCACCCCATCTTCACTTCATTGAAGTATTTTAGTAACAGTCTTTCCATCCTCCCAGTTAGTGTGGCTCAAAAACTTAGTCTTCACAGACTCTGCCTCCCTCTCCCCTCTCACAGTCAAATATACAAGTCCCACTGGAGCTTCTTCAGGGGAAGGAGAAGCCATTCCATAGTACTGAGGGAGAACTTCACTTTCATGGAAACCTCGTTATGAGTGTGCAGTGAGGGGTCTGGGAAGGCATCCACCTGGTTAAGAAGAATTAACAGGAACTTCATGGGCAAAGAAGAGGGACAGTCATGCTGGACCAGTGGACTCCACATGAGAGTTTACAAAGGACAGATAAACAAAAAGACAAACAAACTTGGTGGACAGTATTTTCACATTGAGATTTTTCTCCTCTACATTTTGACTCCATAGAGTCTTGAGAAATTAGAGCCAGTTAAACATGCACCTTTGCCAAAGAGATAATTTTCTCCAGGACTTTTAAATTCTTTTGAACTTTCTCAGTTTTCCCATGTACAAATTTTGTGAATACAGAAAAATTCATTCATTTATTTCACATATGTGTTTTTGAGCACTTAAAACTCAGCAATCTAATTACTAGCATTTTATACAGTTTTATAGAGTTAACATGAGTCTTAAAAATCTTACAGTCTAGGAACTGATGCAGTGTTGGGTACACAGATGATATTTAGGGGTTCTGGTTTAGTCCATGCTGGCATTTTAGAAGAGGAGGTGACTTGAGACTCTTTAGATTTACCTGCCACATGGGGAGAAGAGGATGGTAGAGTCTGGGGCAAGATGTGCTCCTAGTTCATCCCTGGAATAGTGTCCTTGCCAACATCTCTCAAGGTCACCTCATATCACATTATCATCCTCAAATCCAACTTCTCTTCTAGTCTTAAATGTCTTTCCTTTTTCTCTGCTCTCAAGGTACAATGTGGACCCTGCCTAGATGTTTTCCAGCCTCTTGCCTCCAACACCATAAGGGCAGATAAAGGTTTAGAGCATCTTCTAGACCAGACCACCCTACATTTGCTAATTCTCAAAAGTAATTTTAGGCAGCAAATATAATTTTTAGCAACTCCTTGTTTATTAATAAAGATTTCCCACTGGCTTAAGACTGTCATCAGACAAGAGGAGCTAGTAGGAAATTAGAATGAGTTGAGATTTCTTTTGACAGTTATCTGTGGATGAGATCTCTAGGTTACAGAACCGAAACAGATCACATCATATGTATTTTCTTCCACTGGTGTCACAAAGGCTTTCTTTGCTTCCTAGAATTTCCCATTCCTCACACACTGTTAACTGAGGGAACTCCATCCAGGAAGACCAATTGCAGGTGTTCTGTCTTCTAGGAGACCATCCATAAGCTCTGGGGTCTGGACCAGGTGACCATCCTTTATACTATCACAACAATCTAATTCATGTTGGTGACCCTTAATTGTCTCCATCCCACACACTACTATCTTGGCTCTAATAAACTGTATCTGGATATTTCTATCTGAAGAACCAACAGGGACCTCAAGAAGTACAAGTAAAAGTGTATCATGTCCACTTTTGTACAAAATGTATATTATGTGCATGTGCACACAAACAAATAGAACCACATAACTTCTGGTAGAAAAAATTAAAAGTAAAAGGTAGCAGAACACGGTGATCCCCTGAACCTCCCTATCCCACACAGAAGGAAGTCCAGGGTGAACCTAATTAGACTGGATGCACAAGGGCAAGCTTTTCAGTAGAGAGGCACTCACCCTCACAAACACCATTCATATTTTTAAGAACTGGAAGTGTGAGGGGGACTTGTTGGGACATTTGAGATTCAACATAACTAAAGGTCATGGTATAGTGCCATGTGCATAACAAGTATGGGATAAATGCTATCAGTTGTTATGTTCATAACATTATTGGTGGTTCCCTATTAGGGATGTTGTGTGTTACTTCATTTAATTCTCCTGCCGAAGCTGAGAGGATATTAGTATATTTCACAGAAAACTGAGCCCCCAAAGGGATCAGCAGTTGCTAATAAATGGAAGACAGATATATTCCTCTGAAAAGTCCAGCAGTTTTCACACAGAGAGCATGTTACCTCCTGGGGTTGGGTGGATAAGTAGTTGCTTGAGGAGGGCCTGAGGGTCTGGTGCAATTTCCTCTCTTTCATCATCTTTATCATCAGACTCAAAATTTCCAAGGGCCTGGCCTGGAAAATCATAGTGGGGGACAACTTTACACCTATCCCCTCCCCCTATGCTCTGAAGCGAGCTTATCCTAGCATAGCACAGTGCTTCTCCCAGTGTACCTCTCCCAGGATAATTATGTGGCTCCCAAGACACAGTCCCTCTGGCCCTCACTAATAGACTCTGGGTGGGAAAGCACTTTGTTCCTGGGAATTTATTAAGAGTTTGAAGCTGGAAAGGATCTCTCCCACATTTATCTTCTTTCTTGAGGTTTCCCTTTATTCCCAGATCCAAGGCAAGTTTCTCTGTCATACTCATGTTTAGGAGTCACCTTGTTTTCACCCCCAAATCCAAGAGAGTAATACCTACAGTCTGAGGACCCAGATCCAGTCCTGGCTCCACCTCTAACTCCCTAGGTGAGTTTGGAACACCAGACTGCTCTTCGATGTCCCTATCTATAAATTGAGTTGTTTTTTTTTTTACTATTTTCCCTAACTATCCCCATAGACTAACATGGTGATGGAGACAAATAAATTGGAGAAATCCTAGTCCATTCCCAAGGTGAGCCTCATTACTTCACCACTGCAGTATTATCAGGACTTATATTATCAACCTGCCCTGGGCTCTCCCCACACCCTCCTCCTCCTAGGGACTAATATTGAGGTACCAAGAGGCTGACACTATGATGAAAATCCCATGGCAGATATGGTCACAGCCCCTCTTTATCTCATTTTCATGTATGTAACCCCCTTTTCCTTTCAGTGCAGCTGACTGAGCTTATGCAGCTTCTTGACCCTCCTACCCCTTTCTAGGAAATCTTACTGTCTTCAGTGCCATCACATGGTGAGTTCTTTCAACATCCTCCCTCTTCTCCCACATCACAGGAAAGGGACTTTTTCCCAGTGATACAGACCTCAAGGTTTCACAGATGTGGCAATCAAAATCTCAAAAGGAATAGGAAGAGACTTGCTCAGGATGACAGACCAAGTGGGTAGAAGAACTGAGTCTCTATTCCAGACACTGAAGATTTTTTCCTGTCACCTTTACAATCCCCTCTTTTTCAGGTGAAGCTTGTTTCCAGATTGTGTTTGGTGCATGTGTATGGAAATTCAATGTTCATTTTCTCTGCTTAGAATCCAATTCTTACAGAGCAGCCAGGCCAGACCCCAAGGCCAGCTCTGGAGCATGAAGGACTTGTTAGAGCCTCAGAGCTGAGTGGTAATAGCATAATGAAGGAAACCTGGGGCTCACATGGACCTAATGATTGAAGGGCTTCCTCATCCCTGATCACTTGCCACCCCATCAACTACAGACATCCTAGATGGGAATCCAGTGGACAACCTAGAGATCTGACATATACTCTGTCTCTTATTGATTGAGAGCTAGACGGTATCTAACATTCCAACCACGATTTACTAGTTTTTGAGAAATTCTTCTGATTGTAAAAAATATTTGTGAAGCTTATATAAAAGGCTGTATGTCAGTGTCGGATTGTGATACCTGCACACTCCATCTAGAAAAAGGAGGAAGTTTTCCCTACAGCAGTAGCTTGTTGCTTTCACTCTACTCTACCTCCTCCAAATCCTATCAGTCCCTCAAATTGTAGCACCAATTCCAACTTGTCCAAACACCATTTCCTAATCCTAATAAGCCACCAGGATTCCCTCTTTGTCCGAAATTCTATTTGTCAACTCGTATAGCCATGCATTTATTTTCGAAAGTGTTTATAAGTAAAATGGGTGTAAGTAAGATGGATCACACATGAGTTTTTTCCCTAAATGGAACTGGAGTAAGTGAGATAAGTAAATAAATGATTGTGCCAAGATTAAGTGCCATGGAGAATATGAGTAAACAATACTGAGAATGTTGAAGTCAAAAAGTCACTTTAAAATGAACAAAGACAGATCAGAAAAGTATTTCTTAAGGAGTTGGCATTTGAACCGAGTCCTGAAGACTTTGACCATGTAACTCTGTACTGAGAAAACAGAACAAGAAGAAATGGAGATATAGGGAATCACAGTGGCTGCAATCTGTTGACTTGGGAAAAATGAAGATGAAAATCAGGGGCAGCGACTGTGACTGTGGCCAGAACCCACTTAAAGCAGTCACCTGGACTTGAGCTACTGTGGCCTTCAAGCCAGGACATTGAATTAATGAGGGCAGAGCTCTAGAGGCTGTGGGGTGTGTCTTTGAGTTCTAAGAGTGGGTCACGAATAGAATCAGGGGACATTTAGGGAGAAGGACATGCCTTTATGATCCTTGAGATGCCTTGGGTTACTTGGAGTGGTAGTATGTGTACTGGTGAAGAGCAGGGGCTCTGGAGTCAGACCACCTGGGTTCAAACCCTGCCATGTGACTTATGTGCTCATTTTCTTTCTATAAAACAGGGATTAAAAATGATACTCATGTCACATGAATTAAATTAAGCATTTCATGTAAAGCACTCAGTCCCTAGCCCAGAGGACAATAACTTAGCTGTATTATCAGAAAATTTCCATGGACAATATCTGTATCAGAGATATTGGATACAGTAGAGGAAGAAATTTCTAGTTTCTCCTTTATTCAGTTTAGTCTATTGTGATGTGGGATTTAGTAGGTGTGTCATAACTAGCCTCAGGAGACATTACTAAATAGTATTTTTAAATCCTTATTAATTGTAGAGAATTTAGAAAAAAGCAAAAGGAAGAAAGTAAAATACCACCTTTGTGGTTACTCAAACCATTCACAAACATTTGTTGCTTCCTTCTAGTCTTGTTTCTGTGCATGTTAATATAAATCACAGAAGAAATATTGCTTCCTACTTTAATCACCTAGCAATATATCATTCTAGTTCCCTTTTTAAATACTGTGTTTCTGAATATATTTTTCACATTTCTTGTCAATACATTGGAAATAAGAAATTGTTTATTTGTTTTTTATTGTGCCACTGTGGTTCTCATAGGTGTTTTTCATAGACAAATAACCTTCTCCTTTCTCCTTCTAGCAAATAACATTTTCTATGTCTTGACATTAATTTTGTTAATGATTCCAGGACAATTATTTAAAACACAGATGCAGCAGCCACATCCCTGTCTGCTCCTGGTAGTCATGGAATAATTGGTTATTACTAGAAAGGATAATGTAGAAACCCATTCCTAGGTACCTAGAGCAGGTGACTCTCTCTTGAAGGAAGAATGGATGTGCACCTATAGCAGCACATGTCTCAGGCAAGCAAGCTGATGTGCTGTATAATTACACTGACATATTAAAACATCCTCCATTTCTTATGAAGGCTTTAACTTCATAATGATCAATTATTTTTTTAAATACACTGATTTTTAAATTTCCCCCAGTTACTTTTATCATTTTGTTACTATAATCCTGACTAGCATTGTTCTTTAATGATGTATTACTTCATAAATTTAGTTTATTGTCAGATGTATGATAACCTAATAAAAAGTATTTGTATTCTTAAAAATCTCCTGTGCTGCAAGGTTTATATGGCATAAGAAGATTCTATTCATTAAAGATTTTTTAAAGAAAGCTTTTCTTAACATCTTTATGAGCATAAAGATTGCTAGTAGGGTAATTATTATTTTATTTTATTTTTAATTGCCAAATAACAATTAAATATACTTTAGATATGATGTGATTTTTGGATGTGTTTCAATCTAAAATAATTAAAATAATTAAATCAAACCAATTAGCAAATTCATCACCTCAAGTATTTTTATGGTGAGAACAAAATCTACTCTTTCAGTAATTTTGAAATATACAATGCATCATTATTATTTGCATATTTTATCTATAAAACGTTAATATCATTTGTCCATTTTCCTTTCAAGTTATTAGTCTCTCTCTATATAGTTGGTCTCTGTGTCTGCTGTCAGTTACAAATGTTTTTGAAGTTTTCTGCCTTTTGATTATGTTTATATCAATTCATTTATCAATCCAAGAAGCAGAAGCACTAGGAATATTTGGAACAATTTATTATAGGAATCAGACTTTAAACAACACTTGACGTGAATTACATATCAATTTGTGCCATGCTCTGAATGAATATATTGAAGATTTTGAATGTTTTCTTGTAGTATTTGCTTGTTTCAAAGAGCTGAGAATGTAATCCAGGGATTCAAGCATGCTGGGCAAGCATGCCACCACCAAACTACATTCTATACTTAGGGTTTTGGATAGTCTCAGTTTATTCTGTCCCCTTAACTTTGTATGGACTGAAGGTCACTGAAATTTACTCAGCGTTATCCTGTTTTTGGCTTTTATTTCCTTGAACTCCTACCAATTTGCAGCATTTGTTTTCATAGCTATTATATCTTTTTGCACCATTTATTATTACAGAGTGCTCTCCTGTTCTCCCATTTATGGCTTCTTTTCAAATTCTAATTGATCATATGTTAAGATCAAGATCCCTGCTTTACTTTTTTTTATTGCAGTCGACTGGTATTCCTTTACCTTCAACTTCTTTAGTGAACTTCGCTTTGGCAAGATATTTTGGCATTAGCCTAAAGTTGCATGTTTTAGATACAGCCTGAAATCCACTTTGTCCTGTAGGTGAGTTTAGCTCATTCAGCTTTATTGGGTTTGGGTTTTTTTTTTCTTTTTGGTACCAGGAAATGAACACAGCCACATCCCAGTCCTTTTTATTTTTTTTTTTTATTTTTGAGACAGAACCTCACTAAATTGCTAAGGCTGATTTAGAACTTGCAGTTCTCCTGCCCCAGCCTTACAAGTTGCTGAGATTACAGGTGTGTGACACTGCTCTCAGCTCAGCTTTATTGCTTAAGTATGTTTAATCCTGATTCTGTTCTAATTTTTCATGTCATCCTGTTTGCTTTTACAGTGTTTTTAAAAATCCTTTCATTGTAAGGTCTTTGTTTGTTTTACTTTTTTTTGGTAGAAATGTTTCTTCCCATAATTTAGAGGATGAATTTTAGGACTACCTTCATAACTTTATGTGTAGTTCTAAAACTCCAGTTAATAACTGCTAATTTCCTAGTATAAGCAATGATGAAATTATTATTTTATCTTTTCTTCCCCATTTTCTCTTTCTTGGGTTACCGTGCAGTTTATTTGATTATCTTACCTTAATCTCTTCCTTTATGATGACTTGTGTACTTTTACCTTTGTTATGTGACCTATCAGATTTCAGGAATACCTTTAAGCACGCAGGTATATAAAAGGGAAATCAGGACATTTGACTGCCTGACATCTCCTCTCTCCCTTCCTGTTAATTATAACCATTTTACCATTTCAGTTTTTAAAAAAACATTTACATTTTATTCCATACCTGCAATTTCTATAAATGTTTTAAACTTAGTCCCATAAAGAAATCTAAAACTGATCACCTTTTCATATACTGTAGATTTTCCATTTTTCTCCGTTGACCAAAGTTTGTTTTTTTAAGCTCTGTTTGAAAACTCTAATGTCTGTCATTTTCAACAGACTGGAGCCTAATTAGAATAAGATATATTCCAAGTTTGTATAAATATGTCAAAATATACTCTACTGTCATGGATAATTAAAAAGAACAAAATTTTTAAAAGAATAAAAGTAGAACAAATGCCTAATGTTAACAGTAGTCCTGGAGTTCTTGCATCACAAGATTACTTTTATATTTGAATGATAAATGATAGTCTAAATAGCTTTAACATTTTTATCACTTTTTTCCCTTTTTGGAAAAATGCATTGTAAGAATTTTATTGAATTTTACTGTGTTTTGAATGCTATTTTGAAACAATGAGAGAGATTATCATAATTTTTTTTCTTTAGAATTGATCATTGAGCTGAGGTTTCTGGTTTTGACTTGTTTATTTTTTTATCCTCATCCTTATTTTATATTTTATTTAGAGGTAGGGTCTCACTGAGTTGCTTAGGACCTCACTTCTACTGAGGCTGGCTTTGAACTTGGAATCCTCCTGTCTCAACCTCCCAAGCCACTGGGATTACAGTTGTGCACCACCATGCCCAGCTGTTTTTGGGCTTTTAGTTTGTTTGTTTTGATTTTTATTATTTGGATATTTTTCTTTGCTTGTTTTTTTCCTCTTTTCCTAGTTGCCTAACATTTTGTTTTTGTTAAGTCACCAATAATAACACAATGGCATGTAATAATGCTGCATGCAATATGAATTTCTCCTGAACAAGGTGGTCTCCTTCAATTTGTAGATTCAAGAATGCACTTATTTCTGAAAATTATTTTCTTATTAAAATTTACCTTTAAATAATTGATCTTTTCATTATCTTTCCTTGTTTTGTGACTCTAATTTTACAACTGTTGAATCTCCTTTGTCTAGCCCTGAATCTATCATTTTTTATTTCCATTTGTCTTCTTATAAAATGCTGTTCCAGTGTCTGTTTGAAAATTTTCATTGTGCTGTTTCTAATTTTGCTTTTCTTTTGTAGTAATTTCACATATTCTTTAACATTTTTCCTCTCTTCTCCAAGCTCATATTTTATGTTTTTTTTATTATCTGTTCCCTCAGTTCTTATATTTTTAATCTATCTTCTTGTTTTATAAAGGAAAATTATTCCTTGAGATTTTTTGAGTATAATGAAATGTTTGGTCACAATTTTCATCCATTGCATGCAATCTTCTTCTGTGAACTGAATTTTACCTTCTATTTTTTCTACATTCTTTTCTTTTTCTTATGTAATCATTGATTCCATCCTGTGTTTTTGAATTCTTGACTGAAATGAGTCATTGATAAATTAAATATTTGTAAGCTACTTGTATCAAAAGAGTCTAAGAATATGTTTCAGCCTTGCATAATCTTACTTTGTGATTTTAAGTTAGAGAGAAATTATTTTAGCCTTTGTCAGGCTATAGTCAGTTTTGATATGTAATTTAAAGCTGTTATGGTGTATTTTCCTTACCTCTCACCTTTAATCTTATGCCTTATCTGCAGTCTGTAATTACAACTTGCCTTTGTATTTGATTCTTCCTTTATCTCTCCCTCTGCTTCTTGCATCCAATTCTGGATCACAAAAAGATCATAAGGCAAAACTTTGTACCCTACTCTTCTTATTGCAAATAAGTATGTTTGGCATTTTTCATTTTGGCTACCATTTTTCCTTAGGGAAATATATTCATGTAGCTATTGATGGCCATAGATCCATTATTTCTCTTTCTCTCTCTGCTTCTTGCTACTCTCCTATTTGATCTCCGCTGTTCTCAAAGCCTTCCATTCTGTTCTATGGATTGGAGTTTTAGATATTTAATTGTTTATTTGAAGATAGAATCCGTGTGTTTATTCTTCTGCTTGGTTTGGTAAGGGATCAGATCTCAGAATCAAAAGTGCTGGATTTACTCTGTTGAATTCAGACTTGATCATTTATTTTCCCAATGGTTTTTTCCCCTCATAATACTACAAATACATTATTTCAGCTAGTGGAGGGATGGAAGTCCAAAGAGGTAATATCACCTGTTCTGGTGATAAGTAAAGTTACTGGAGTGAATAGTGAGGAAGTTATATACAGTGAGACCCAGGGAATAGAAAAGCCTTTTCTTGGACAGAGGGAATTAGCAGAAGCCTGGGCATGCAGAAAGCTTATGTTGGTTAAATAAGACAATTTAGAGGACTGATTTTTTTCTTCCTTGGATGTTTCCTTGTAGGAACTCATGCAGCCAAAATCTGGGGCCAATGGAACAGCAATTACTGAATTCATCCTGCTGGGTTTGGTGGAGACACCAGAGCTAAGGCCAGTGATCTTTGTAGTTTTCCTCCTTGCTTATGTGGTCACAGTGGGGGGCAATCTCAGCATCCTGGCAGCCATTTTGGTAGAGCCCAAACTCCATACCCCAATGTACTTCTTCTTGGGTAACCTGTCCGTGATGGACATTGGGTGCATTACTGTCACTATTCCCTCAATGTTGGTTCGTCTTTTGTCCTACAAGCATACAGTTCCATATGGAGCCTGCCTCACACAGATTTTCTTCTTCCATCTGCTGGTAGGGGTGGATTGCTTCCTGTTGACAGCCATGGCCTATGACCGATTCCTGGCCATCTGCAGGCCCCTCACCTACAGCACCTGCATGAGTCAAACAGTCCAGAGGATACTGGTGGCTGCATCCTGGGCTTGTGCATTCAGCAATGCACTCACCCATACTGTGGCCATATCCACACTCAACTTCTGTGGCCCCAATGTGATCAATCACTTCTACTGTGACCTCCCTCAGCTCTTCCAGCTCTCCTGCTCCAGCACCCAGCTCAATGAGCTTCTACTCTTTGCTGTGGGTTTCATAATGGCAGGTACTCCTGTAGTTCTCATTGTCACCTCCTACATCCATGTGGCAGCTGCAGTCCTGCGAATTCGCTCTGCTGAGGGCAGGAAGAAGGCCTTCTCCACATGCAGCTCCCACCTCACTGTGGTTGCCATATTCTATGGTTCTGGTATTTTTAACTACATGCGACTAGGTTCAGCCAAACTTTCAGATAAGGATAAAGCTGTTGGAGTTTTCAATACCGTCATCAACCCCATGCTGAATCCAATCATCTACAGTCTCAGGAACCCTGATGTGCAGGCTGCTCTCTGGAGGGTGCTCCAGGGGAGGTGGTCAGTGGTTTGAGGAAGTCTTAAGTGTCCCTTCCTCCCTGTATCTTTTTGGACTAATGAAATAAATCCTCTGGGGCCAAGAACTAGCACAAATAATCCAGAACAGCTTCTCTCTCCCCTGAGGATGAGGACTTTTTGTAGGGGATAATTAATGTTTCCAAAAGAAGCCCTACCCAGTTATAGACAATGGGTTTATGGGTTTATAGATTCCACCAGCTAAACCCCTTTGACAAATTATAACTTCAGTTACTGTGACTTCCCCTTACTGAGTAAAGGTGAAATATAAGAACATACGAATGCTTATAGGTTCATGTCCTGAGGGGAAAGACATAAACCCATTTTTATCCTGGGTTCTCAGGGGACCACAGAAAACTCCCCCACCCAGAGATCATATTTTTCCCTCAAGTTCAGGTACCACTGTGCTGTTTACAAAATATAGGACTAGGGGGAAAAACCCCAGAAAATGTAGCTTTTTCCTGTGACACAAAGATCCCATGAGATACAGAGAGGCAAAAGGAAATCCATGCAGCTACTTATTCTCCATTAATTCTGAATAATAGGAAACTTGGTGCAGGTCACAGACATATTTCCAAATGACAAAACTCCATTCATATGTATGATATGTCTTGTGATACAGAAATGGATTTCCCTCATCCATCCTTCCCAATGTGCTTCAACCCTATTGAACAGACTTTATAATCTAAATTTTTAAAAATATTTCAACACCCAGATACTCATTATGAATTTTTCCCTAAATTCTCACTCTTTGTCACCACCCCTCCCAGCTGAGACAATCTATAACTGTAAATACAAGTCACATGGTAACTCCTTTCTTTAAATTTCCCATTTTCTCTAGGGGAGTATGACTCTGTCCAGAACATTGTCTCATCCTGCCTTCTGTTTACCAGCCATTAGTTCAGCCATCATTTAGCTGTATCTTCCTTCCAGCATCTTTTGAGGACTGATGGTCTCTTCCTGGGAACTCTCCTATGCTATTGATGCTTTCTTATTCACTTCTTGAAATCTTTTCATTGACCTGCATTGTGATTTGGTTTCTCAATGATATTTGATATAGGTGGAGGGATTTGATGTAAAATAGAGAGGAAGGGGATATTTATGAAAGAGGGAAGGGAAACAAGATTGGAGGTGGAGATTCTGTGATAAAATAAAAATTAAAGATGGAAAATAGAAAAAGGATAGAGTTGCAAAAAGGAGGCTGAGAAGAAAGGAAGCATTGGAGAGGACCAAATACAGTACAGAGATAGAGGGGAGAGGAGAAGGAATTGGGGAACTGGATAAGATGACTTGAGTCTGTTAAAAGATCAGAGGAGAAAGAAAATTAATGTGTCAGAAATGAATGGATGAGAAAAAGCTTTTTAGTTTGACTCTATCCCAATCATTGATTCCTGCATTTATTTCTTGTGCTTTGGGAGTCATGTTAAGGAAATCTGGTCCTAGGCCAACGTGATGAAGATTTGGACCTATTTTCTCTTCTATTAGGTGAAGGGTCTCTGGTCTAATTTCTAGGTCCTTGATCCATTTTGAATTGAGTTTTGTACAGGGTGAGAGATATGGGTTTAGTTTCATTTTGCTGCATATGGATTTCCAATTTTCCCAGCACCATTTGTTGAAGAGACTTTCTTTTTTCATTGTATGTTTTTGGCTCCTTTGTCAAGTATGAGATACGTGTATTTAAGTGGGTTTGTCTCTGTGTCCTCTATTCTGTACCATTGATCTACCTGTCTATTTTGGTGCCAATACCATGCTGTTTTCATTACTATTGCTCTGTAGTATAGTTGAAGGTCTGGTATTGTGATACCCCCTGCTTCAGTCTTCTTACTAAGGATTGCTTTAGCAATTCTGGGTCTCTTATTCCTCCAAATGAATTTCATGATTGCTTGCTCTATTTCTATGAGGTCCATCATTGGGATTTTAATTGGAATTGCATTGAATTTGTATAGCATTTTTGGAAGTATGGCCATTTTGACAATATTAATTCTGCCTATCCAAGAACATGGGAGATCTTTCCATCTTCTCAGATTCTCTTTAACTTCTTCAGTGTTCTGTAGTTCTCATTGTAGAGGTATTTCACTTCTTTTGTTAGATTGATTCCCAAGTATTTTATTTTATTTGAGGTTATTGTGAATGGGGCAGTTTTCCTAATTTCTCTCTCAGAGGATGCATCACTTACAAATAAAACTGCATTAGATTTATGAGCATTAATTTTATATCGTGCTACTTTACTGAATTCATTTATGAGTTCCAGAAGTTTTCTGGTGGAATTATTAGGGTCTTCTAAATAGAGAATCATGTCATCAGCAAATAGGGATAGTTTGATCTCTTCTTTTCCTATTCGTATTCCTCTAATTTCTTTGGTCTGTCTAATTGCCCTGGCTAGATTTTCAAGAACAATGTTGAATAGTAGTGGTGAAAGAGAGCATCCCTGCCTTGTCCAGTTCTCAGGGGGAATGCTTTCAATTTTTCTCCATTTAGAATGATATTAGCTGTGGGCTTAGCATAGATAGCCGTTACAATGTTAAGGAATGTCCCCACTATCCCTATTTTTTCTAATGTTTTGAGCATGAAGGGGTGCTGCATTTTATCAAATGCTTTCTCTGCATCTATTGAAATAATTATGTGGTTCTTGACTTTAAGACTGTTGATGTGATGAATTACATTTATTGATTTCTGGATGTTGAACCAACCTTGCATCCCTGGGATGAAACCCACTTGATCATGGTGCACTATTTTTTTTAATATGCTGTTGCATGCGATTTGCTAAAATTTTGTTATGAATTTTTGCATCTATGTTCATTAGGGATATTGGTCTGAAATTTTCTTTCCTCGATGTGTCCTTCTCAAGAGAGAGCCTTCAGAGTGGGAGAAAATCTTTGCCACACACACTTCAGATAGAGCACTAATCTCCACAATCTACAAAGTGCTCTAAAATCTTTACACCAAGAATACTAATAACCCAATCAATAATGGGCCAAGGAAATGAACAGACACTTTACAGAGGAAGATCTATAAGCAATCAACAGATTCATGAAAAAATGTTCAACATCCCTCATTATAAGAGAAATGCAAATCAAAACCACCTTAAGATTTCATCTTACCCCAATTAGAATGTCTTTTATTAAGAATACAGGCAACAACAGGTGTTGGCGAGGATGTGGGGAAAAGGGTACACTCATACATTGCTGGTGGGAGTGCAAGTTGGTGCAGCCACTCTGGAAAGCAGTGTGGAGATTCCTTACAAAACTTGGAATGGATCCACCATTTGACCCAGCTATCCC
>JAJEJO010051549.1:0-51311 GCA_020662805.1 Glaucomys volans
GCTATCCCACTCCTTGGCCTATACTCAAAGGACTTAAAATCAGATTGCTGCAGTGATGCAGCCACATCAATGTTGATAGCTGCTCAATTCTCAATAGCTATATTAGGGAATCAACCTAGATACCCTTTAGTAGATGAATGGATAAAGAAACTGTGGTATATATACACAATGGAATATTACTCAGCCATAAAGAAGAATAAAATTATGGCATTTGTAGGTAAATGGATGATGTTGGAGACTGTTATGCTAAGTGAGATCAGCCAATCCCCAAAATCCAAAGGCCGAATGGTCTCTCTGATAAATGAATGATGATGCATAATGCGGCGTGGAATGGTGGCAAAAATCGAGGAAGGATAGATAGCATAGAGGGAAGGGAGGGGCGGGGTGGGTTGGGGATAAAAATAGTAACAGAATGTGTGACAGATACCATTGCCCTGTGTACATGCATGAACGCACCGATGGTGTGACTCTACTTTGTGTACAACCAGTGAAAAATAGCTGTACTCCATTTGTGTTCAATGAATCAATAAGTAAACAAAAGAAAAAGTAAAAAAAAAACAGTATTAAAAAAAAGAACCATATGATTATTTCAATCGATGCAGAGAAAGCATTTGATAAAATACAGCACCCATTCATGCTCAAAACACTAGAAAAAATAGGGATAGTAGGAACATTCCTTAACCTTGTAAAGGCTATCTATACTAAGCTCACAGCTAACATCATTGTAAATGGAGAAAAATTGAAAGCATTCTCCCTGAGAACTGGAACAAGGCAGGGATGCCCTCTTTCGCCACTACTATTCAACATTGTTCTTGAAACTCTAGCCAGAGCAATTAGACAGACCAAAGAAATTAGAGGAATACGAATAGGAAAAGAGGAGCTCAAACTATCCCTATTTGCTGATGACATGATTCTGTATTTAGAAGACCCTAAGAATTCAACCAGAAAACTTCTGGAACTCATAAATGAATTCAGTAAAGTAGCAGGATATAAAATTAATGCTCATAAATCTAATGCATTTTTATTCATAAGTGATGCATCCTCTGAGAGAGAAATTAGGAAAAGTACCCCATTCACAACAACCTCAAAAAAAATAAAATACTTGGGAATCAGTCTAACAAAAGAAGTGAAAGACCTGTACAATGAGAACCACAGAACACTAAAGAAAGAAATTAAGGAAAGTCTGAGAAGATGGAAGGATCTCCCATGTTCTTGGATAGGCAGAATTAATATAGTCAAAATGGACATACTTCCAAAAGCACTATACAAATTCAATGCAATTCCAATTAAAATTCCAATGACTGACCTCATAGAAATAGAGCAAGCAATCATGAAATTCATTTGGAGGAATAAGAGACCAAGAATAGCTAAACCAGTTCTTAGCAAGAAGAGTGAAGCAGGGGTATCACAATCCCAGACCTTCAACTATATTAAAAAGCAAGAGTAACAAAAACAGCATGGAACTGGCACCAAAATAGACAGGCAGATCAATGGTACAGAATAGAGGACACAGAGACAAACCCACATAAATACAGGTATCTCATACTTGACAAAGGAGCCAATAACATACAATGGCGAAAAGACAGCCTCTTCAACAAATGGTGCTGGGAAAACTGGAAATCCATATGCAGCAAAAAGAAACTAAACCCATATCTCTCACCCTGTACAAAACTCAACTCAAAGTGGATCAAGGACCTAGAAATCAGACCAGAGACTCTGTACCTAATAGAAGAGAAAATAGGTCCAAATCTTCATCATGTTGTCCTAGGACCAGATTTCCTTAACGTGACTCCCAAAGCACAAGAAATAAAAGCACAAATCGATGATTGGGATAGAGTCAAACTGAAAAGCTTTTTCTCAGCAAAGGAAACAATCAGCAATGTGAAGAGAGAGCCTTAAGAGTGGGAGAAAATCTTTGCCACACACACTTCAGATACAGCACTAATCTCCAGAATCTACAAAGTGCTCAAAAATCTTTACACCAAGAATACTAATAACCCAATCAATAAATGGGCCAAGGAAATGAACAGACACTTTACAGAGGAAGATCTACAAGCAATCAACAGATCATTAAAAAATGTTCAACATCCCTCGTTATAAGAGAAATGCAAATCAAAACCACCTTAAGATTTCATCTTACCCCAATTAGAATGTCTTTTATTAAGAATACAGGCAACAACATGTGTTGGCGAGGATGTGGGGAAAAGGGTACACTCATACATTGCTGGTGGGAGTGCAAGTTGGTGCAGCCACTCTGGAAAGCAGTGTGGAGATTCCTTAGAAAACTTGGAATGGATCCACCATTTGACTCTGCTATCCCACTCCTTGACCTATACCCAAAGACTTAAAATCAGATTACTACAGCGATGCAGCCACATCAGTGTTCATAGCTGCTCAATTCACAATAGCTAGATTGTGGAACCAACGTAGATGCCCTTCAATAGATGAATGGATAAAGAAACTGTGGTATACATACACAATGGAGTATTATTCAGCCATAAAGAAGAATAAAATTATGGCATTTGTAGGTAAATGGATGATGTTGGAGATGGTCATGCTAAGTGACATCAGCCAATGCCAAAACTCCAAAGGCCGAATGGTCTCTCTGATAAGTGAATGATGATGAATTATGCAGGGAGGAAATGTGGCTAGAATGTAGGAAGGATGGATAGCATGGAGGGAAGGGAGGGGTGGGGTCCGTGTGGGGGGGTAAGAATAATAACAGAATGTGTGACAGATACCATTGCCCTGTGTACACGTATGAATGCACAGATGGTGTGACTCTACTTTGTGTCCAACCAGAGAAACAATAGCTGTACTACATTTGTGTTCAATGAATCAATAAGTAAAAAAGAAAGAAAGAAAGATGTTTTGGATGTACTCACAAGAATTTGACCAAGATCAAAACAAAATGATGTTGATGTTGGGCACAGTGGTTTACATCTATAATCTCAGAAGTTGAGGAGGCTGAGGCAGGAGGCTCACAAGTTCAAAGTCAGCCTCAGCCTCAGCAACTTAGTGAGGCCCCAAGCAACTTAGTGAGACCCTGTCACAAAATAAAAAATAAAAAATGCTGGGGATGTGGCTCAGTGGTAAAGCTCCCTGAGTTCAATCCCTGGTGCCAAAATAAATAAATAAATAAATAAAAGGAAAGAAAGCAAAAGAAAAAAGTTTTTGTATGTCTGGAATATTTATCATAAAATTAAGCCAAAAATTACCAAATGACTTGGCTATTCATGCTTTTCTTGCTCTAAAATTTCATTGTAAGAGTGACAGGTTTTCAACACTGCAGCCTTTACTTGTGGCAGCAGCTTTCATTTTTCAAATGATTTCATTTGGTCCTTATTTCATGCCCAGGTGCTTTTCTTTTAATAGCTTTGTTGTCAAATGTCCACATTAAACAGATTATTTTCATTTACTATAAGTATATATAATCTTAACATATTAGTTCATAATTAGAAATTATGCAATTGTTATTTTATATAATTTACAAAAAGAGTCTGTTTTTCCATGACTGGGTCACAAAAATTTGAGTCCTTGCTTAGTGTTTTGGTCTGTTCCTATTTAAAACAGGAATGAAATGTCTTGACCAAGTGTTGCCCAGGGAGACACCTGGTGCAGAACTGAGAGCTGACAGGTGCAGGAGGGGAAGGTCACATCACCAGGTGGCCCGAGGTAGACAGTGGGGAGCACAGTCACACAGGGTTGCTATGGACACACGGGGTCTTCACTTAGGGCAGCTCCCTCCCCTGGGGCCCAGGAGACTCCTCCCTTACAATACCTGGAACCAGGGGCTTCTGTTGGGAACCTTGTGGGGTCCATGAACCAGCAGTGCCAGCCTTTTGGGTGGGAGCTGCAGAAAATGTGGATTCTCAGACCCTATTCCCAGACCTCATGGTGAGCATGCTCCTGAAGCTCCCGGAGCCCTGCCATGCTTCTCTCCTGGATGAGGCAGACCAGGCAGAAGCAGAGGGACTTTAGGGAGCCTGGACCTGGCTACTCCCTGGCAGGGAGCATGGTGCATTGCTGAGGGGCCGCAAAACTGCATGCACACTGGAGCCACCTGTGTGATGTGAGGCCGGCCCCTCCTCAAAAACTGCATTGAATTGCTCTGAGACTGTCCCCATATGATTCTGATGCACTCCCACATAGGACCCACAGAGTTCCAGAGGATAGAGCACTCTTCTCCCCAGGAGAATAAGGGTGAGCATCTCAAGCTGTCTTGTTGGCATAGTCCTCAGCTGCCAAGGCCAGGTTCCTTTAATCAGCCTGGCACCGTGTACCCGGTCACAGAACACAGACCTGTGGGGTCTCAGGCATGGAACAGCTTCCAGAAGAGACCATATTATGACTGTCAGTGGAGAGAATGAATCCAGAGAGAGTCCTTGGCAGTTAAAAGACCCCTGTGTAGAAGCTGGGCCCAGCCCTGGCAGCCACGGGAGGTCACTCCTAAGGGCTTGTCAGCACCTGGCTCTGGAGCTCAGAGTTATAGAGCAAAGGCTGAAGGGTGACACCCTGCAGTGGCCTTTGTCACTAAGATAGCATGGGCCCATGCCAACTTCGCACTCTGGACTGTTACAGGTATGCAGAGAGACGGGCCAGACCAGCCCCCAGGGGATGCCAGTACTGCAGGTCCATGGCCCCCAGCTCCAGATGCAAGGCATTGGAGGCCCTGGCCCAGCCCTATGTTTCCAGCCATTCCCTGCCTCAAAATTCACACATAGGCGGTTGTGTTCCCTCCCGCTGGTTGTTTCTGGGTGCCTGTCCCTCCACGTCAGTCTCACCCCTGCACTTACCTCTATGGGGTCTCTCCGTCCTCACCCAGGTGTTGCAATCCCACCTGCAGAGAGACAAAGCTTCTCTGAGCTGTCTATGGTCACCCCCCCTCTTGTACAGAGTGCTCCTGACCCATTTTTGATCCCCCATAGTCTGCATAGCTCTAGAACCCAGAATTGTACAGTCAGGGTGCCTAACATTTGTGGAGGGTTTGGGAGCCTGCACAGGATCTGTTCAGACATCGAGCTAGTCTTTTTTCTTTTCTTCTTGCTTAGAAAAGTATTGTAATTTTCATAAAAAATATTATGCAGACACATGAAAGTGTAAAAGGGTAGAGACACCCTTGTTAAAAAAGAAAAGGGCAGAGACTCTCTGACATAAAACAAATACAAAATAAGTGTGAATAAGTGTGAATTGAGTTGTGCTGATCTGGTAAATACAAGGACAGTACCTGAGATAAAATAATGTGGCCATGAGTTAAGGGCACTGTGGCCATTTCTGTGAAGCAACCCATCCCTTTGGAGTCCCCAGAAGCTGCCAGTTTCAGACATGGGTAGTCTGGCTCCCCCACCTAGTTCGCCCTGCTAACCCACCAGGTGCAGCCTGAAATAGATAAGCTGGAGCTGGCCACTTGCATTCTCCTTGAAAAGAAAGAGAGAGAGAGAGAGAGAGAGAGAGAGAGAGAGAGAGAGAGAGAGAAAGTAAAAAGGCCCCTATTGTAAGCCTGCCAGGATTTTTTAAATTACTTTCACTTTAAAAACTAGCTTGCTGTATTCACTCACAACCACTGCTTCCCTTACTTGGAGAGGTGGTCCTGACGCATCAGTCTGTTTTCTTTCTTTTTCTTCTCTTTCCCCCAAATAATTTTCTTTTTCTACTCTAATGTTGGGTGGTCTCACTATGTGTTGATAACTGGACCCCACAACAAAAGTAGTATTATTGTTGGAATTGTTGGAAACAGCTTCATGAACTGTGATTCACATGCTACACAATTCACCCATTTTAAATGACAATCCAGTGAGTTTTGGTGCAATAGTTTAGTTGTGCAAATATCATCACAGTTTCAGAACCTTTTCATCACTCCAAGAAGAAACCTTTAGCCATCACTCCCTGGTGGGGCTTGGATGCAGTTTGTCCCCAAGAGTTCATGTGCTGGAAGATTGGTCCCCCAATGTGGCAGTATTATGAAGTCATTTAGCTAGTCTTATCCAAGTGGGACCCAAAGCTTTTCCTGCTTCATGCTCCAGTGTGGAAAGATGCGCAAATAGTAGAGCAGACCCTGGGGCCAGTTCTGCTGACTGCAGGCCACAGGGCATGTGCAGAGGCAGCCATCATTGAGTACCTGGGTAGGGACCATAGGGCTGGCAAAACCAGACATGTTGATCATCTGGCCTTCACAGGGAGGTGCACCCTGTTCTAGAGGGTCCTGAAAGCAGCCTGTGGCATTTGGGTGGCTACTGCATTTTGCCATAAGCATCACCTGCTTCATTATAACATCTGAACATAAATAACAAGTGGTGAGTGATATCACCAAGTTTTGAGGTCCCTCTGAAGGTGAGGCATTTGGTGTCAGCTTCTGGTTCTGCAATCCATGAGCTCTGGGCCTTGGGAAAGTCAGAAGACACCTCTGGACCCTGGTTTCCTCATCTGTCCCAACATCCAGCTCCACTTCCAGAAAGGACCCAAGGACTTGGTATCAAGGGGAAAACCCCAAGGCCCTTGAACTTGCCACACAAACGGGGCTCCAGGTGGTGTGCCCTCCTTCCCTTGGGAGGGGCCTGTCAGCAGTGAGGTTGGACTGAACTCCAGCCAAGTATTCCTGCTGCCGGCTCCTCCCATGTCCCTTTCTAATGTTCTTACCTTTGCTTATATCCTCTTCCCCCAGAATAATCCCACACTCCAACTGGAGTCTTCCAGCCTTGCTTGAGTGATGCTGCTCTGGAGCACCTCTTTCAGGTCTCCTTTTAGCTCCATCAAGATTCCACCTGGCCTCTCTTGAACCCCCCTTGGCAGGTGCACAACCAGGTTGCAGGCTGAGCTGGCCTGGGGCTGGTGGTACTGTCTTCCCACAGCTGGAGCATGGGACTCAGCATGCCGTTGCTGAACATGCTCTGTCCCTAGGCCCTCTGGAGCCGGTTCTGGGCTCACCTCCCTGTCTCCTTCTTGACTTCCTGCTGGATACCACTGCACTCTGCCACCTGTGGTCTGAGGCCAGGCCCCAATCACACACATCTGTTTCCCACCTGCTCCCCTGAGGCAGTTGCATCTTGAACCATGTCTACAAAAAAACGTCCACATGCTCGTGTCTCTTCTCTACTTGGTCTGGGTTTTCTGCTGAGCCAGGAGCTCTGACAACAGCTACTGAAGGCCTTGAGGATTCTTCGGAAGGTGGAGCCCTTGGTCCCAGCCTGGCTAATGTGGTGAGGCTTATTTCTCCCCAAACTTTAGAGTTCTGGCTTGTGAGGGAGCATATATTGTGAAATATATGCTCCCATATATTTCCCACTTGAAAACCATATGGTTTCCCACTTGAAAACCATACCCAGAGAGCCCCCATCACAGCGCCTGACACAACAGGGGTTCCACATGGACACTCCCTATGGCAGTGGCTCGGGTTGTAGGATGACACTCCTGGCCACGGAACATATCTGTGGACATAGGCAGCAACCTTGGCACGCCACAACCTTTGGCTGTGCTCACAGCCAAACCTCAGGCTCAGGCAGTGTTTCCTGTGTGCAAATACAATTGAGGTGGAATTCCAAAGCCACAATTAAGTGAAAAGGGCTTCTTTGGCAGTAACAAAGCAAGGAAAAAGAGTTACATCCTTTGTCCGCCTTTGTTAAGAAGAATCCTTTTAAAAAGCCCCCCTCCAAACCTCATGAATGGGGTGGACCAGCCTCTTCCTCTGCAGTCACACAGGATTAATTGAATACTTGGGATGGGGTGGGTCCCCCTTTTGTGGCAATAACTGGTCACAAAGCAAAAACCAATTGCTAGGTCCTGAAGGGGTTTCTACCTCACACTCTGAGCTAAAATAAACCCCATGATTCTTCTTCCTCCTTGGCCAGGAGGGGGTGAGGAGAAAGCTAAGTCTTTGGAACACAGAGAATTTGCTGGCAAAGGTAAAATTTCTACTTCACGTTGCAAACTCAATGCAGACTTCAGCATCTCCATTTGGCTCTGGCTCCCCTTTGTCCCTGGTGCAGTGGGCGGGTCTCCTGGGGCTCCTGCAGCAGTGTGGACAGGGATGGGTGAAAGAATAAACGGAGACTTGCTGCCAGGAGAGGTTCTGTTTATTAGAAAAGTTTTGTTGCCTTATATACAGTCTCGGAGGGGGACTAACAATGCTGTCTACATACTACCAGGGAGGCATTTGCCTATAGGTCAGATAGGGCCCAGGGTGGCGGGTGTTGCTACCTGGTTGGGGGGCTAAGTGCACCATCGGGAAGCAGACTTTCAGGAAGAGAAGTCTGCTGGGCACCATCTTAAGGAAAGGGGGAAGGGGCAGGGGAGAAATGGAAGGGGAAATAATAATGAGGTAAATGGAGTCAACATTCCTCCCTTTTTGTTTTTTTATGAGGGGGGTCGTCGGTCTCTTTGACTGCTTCCTGCTGAGTGGGGGCAATGTGGGGAGTAGGGAGGAAGAGTTGACTGCATATTCCCCAGAAAAGGACTGCAAAGCATGCGAGAACGTCGGGTGTCAGATCAGGGAATGTCCCTTGCAGGAGTAGCATTTGTATTGCCTCGGACCAGTCCAGGTGGGAGCATACAGGAGGTATGAGCCAGGCGTCTGCATGGAGCTCCATCAGGAAGTACTTCCACTGATCATAGATGGAGAAGGTTGAAGCCAGAGCTGGAGACATCTTCGGAAGGGAGGGGGTGATATTCCTTTAAGAAAAGCTGGTTGAAAGTTTGATTGGTGATTTTTTGGAGCTGGCCTTGAAGGAACCTTATGATACAGGGCAGAAAGGAGCAGAAGAGGAGAAGTCCGAGGAAGGGCCCTAAAAATGGGAGGACATAGGTGAGGAAGGGTGATGAGAAGAAGTCTGATAAAGGACTAGCAGCGGGTGATTTCATTAGTTGAGCAGAGAGATCTTGTAGTTTACCACCGTTCTGCTTGATAGGGCCAGATTCATTAATGTAGCAACATTCTTCCTTCAGGAAGAGGCAAGTTCCTCCCTTTTCTGTGGTGAGGAGTTTGATAGCCCATCTGTTTTGTAGGGTTACCTGAGCAATGGAAGTTACTTGCCACTGGAGTGAACTTAAGGACTCTGCTGTGGTATCCAGAGCCGACTGCAGTTTCTCCTGGAGGACTCTAGATGCCCAAAAGGAATGACCCAATGCTCCCCCCAAGAGATCCATTCCCACTACTGAAGTTGTGAGGGTGAGGCCAACAAGAACCAGCAGGAAAATAGCCCAGTGGATGTAAGGGTGAGGAAGGAGCTCTTGAAGTTCAGAGGAGGAGTACAAGGAGAGCTGAGGGATCACTGTGACTAGGAAGCAAGTACCAGTGACATTGGCAGTGGAGGAGAACAGAAAGCCATTGCACCAAAGGAAGTGCCCTGGTTGAACAAATTTGGGTGTTGTTGGTACAGGGTAAGTAGTGGCGCGGGGGGTGGGGGAAGGGGTGCCAAGCGGAGATAGGCAGATGAAAGGGAAGGAGGTGTTATTTGAGAGGAAAGTCTCTTGGAGAGGGAGATGAGGGATGAACACGGATTGACCAGAGGAGGAAAAGTTGTAAATGGAGGGGGTGGAGTTGTGTGCCATAAGTGGCACTGCTGCAAGGAGGGAATCGGCTAAGGATGCACAAAGAAAGCATTGTGAGGTGGGGATAGAAATGATGGTTGAGTTTAGAAGATTTAGGAGGTGTAAGATCTGATTTAGCAGGGCGAGCCAGGTAAGGGGGGTAAAGCTATTTGTATTAACTTCATCAATGAGTTTGGTGAGTCACGTTTCCAATTTCTGGACATACTCAATAAACTTGGTCTTCGTTTTGGGGGGGGGTCGCCAGAGTGCGAACAAGGGACATGAATCCTGTGGGTTTGGAAGCATAGTCTTGTGCATAGACCGCAATGTCAATGAGATCGTCCCAAAAAGGGTCTTTAGGGTGGTTAATGTGAATGGTATAAACAGAGCTCCCTGCGGGATACCTGCCCCATATGTTTACAGAGGATGCAGGTTTGCTGGGGTGGAGACGTCTATAAAAGGAAAGTTTAGAGTCATTTTTCTTTTCCAAGGTTCCTTTATGTGAGTAGTGAATGGCAAAACTCCAGTAGGGGCATCCCCCATAAATATCTTCCCAGTGGTGGCAGTACTCAGCCTTTTGTTCTTTGGGAAGACAGATGAAGGGGTCCGCAGTAGTGGCAGGATTGAGAAGTTTGCAATGGGAACAGGAGATATCAAGAAGGATGGTGGAGCAGTTTTGGATAAAGCAGGAGCTTTCAGCTATCATGTGAATGGTTGAGACCCCAAAGGTTGTGATGTACTTTTCCTGGACAGTGAATTTGTACATGGTAGCCAGAGAAGGGTTGGGGTTATAAGCTACAAAGCATGGGGGAAGGAGTGACAGAATGATGGGTGGAAGGACAAGATTTCTGCCTTGGTGTTTGGGACAGGAAGGGAAAGTAGGAGTTGTTTCCTGTCCAAGGTTATTGCCTTCCTCTGTGGAGATAATTGAAAGCCTAAATATGTCACAGTTGTGAGGGAGATTTGAGCTTTGGAAGGGGATACGCGATACCCTCTGTCAACCAGGAAATTGAGGAGTGAGGCGGTATCTGTTTGGGATTGTTCCCAGGAGGGGCTGCAGAGTAAGAGGTCACCCACATAGGAGAATAGATTTGGGGTGTGATGTATGGAAGACCTTAAGGTCTTGGGCCAGGATTTGTCCAAAAATGTGGAGGCTATCATGGAACCCCTGGGGGAGGACAGTCCAAGTAAGCTTCTCAGAGTGACACGTGTGGGGGTCGGTCCAAGTGAAAGCAAAAATGTCCTGGGAAGAAGGGTCAAGAGGGATGGAAAAGAAGGCATCTTTCAGATCTAAGACCGAAGAGTGCATAGAGGAAGGCGGGACCTGGGATAACAAAGTATAGGGGTTAGGGACTAGGGGATGAATGGGAACAATAGCAGTATTGATTATGCGGAGGTCTTGAATTAGGCGATACGTTCCATTTGCCTTCTTGACTGCTAGGATGGGGGTATTAAAGGGTGAGTGCGTATGGCAGAGATATCCCTTTTGGTAAAGGTCTTCAATAATAGGTTGAAGCCCAAGGAAGGCAGTGGTACTCAAGGGATATTGGGCCTGATTTGGAGGGGTCCTTCAGCTTTATGGATATTGGTGGGCAATGAACAGCGGAAGGGTTGGTGATGTCCCATACCGCGTCATTGACAGGGTGTGTTAAAATGGAAAAGTGGGTCTCTGGCATAGAATTGTGAACCCTAGAATTGTGATCCTCTGAAATAAGAGCCAGAAGGAAGGAGGCTGTGGGTGAGAGGGAGGGGGCATGGTGATAGAAACATTTAGTAGGGAGAGAATATCCCTCCCTAATAATGGAATATGACATTGGGGCATAACTAAAAAGGAGTGAGAGAAAGGGAGGTGGGCACCTTGGACATAGCAAGTTAAGGGGAGGTCCTCTGGGGAAAGATTTGTTTTCCTCCTACCCTGACTATAGGAGAGGTGCTGGACTTGGTGGGGCCCTGAAACTCCCTCAAGACCGAAAAAGTGGCTCCAGTGTCCAGGAAGAAGGAAATGGGGTGACCATTCACAGTTATGGTTACCTTGAGTTCCTGTTTAGTTATAGGCATGGTCGGGAAGGACCCAGCACATCATCAATCCTCTTCAGCCAGTCCCACCACAGATGGTTGCTGCGCTTTGGGTGGTTGAGGGTTGTTTGACCATCCACCCCTTCGGGTGAGTGGGCAATCAGAGCCCCAATGTCCCCTCTTTTGGCATTTTGGGCATGGTGTGGTGGGTTGCCTAGGAGAGGAGCAGGACTTTAACCAATGTCCTTCCTTGCCACATTTGAAGCAGGCCCTGGTGGAGGTTTGGGGTTAGATGAAATAGGAGAACACCCAGGGGAGGGTTTCATGATCTGGGCCAACATTTGAAAGTTGGCTTGATCAGCCCTCTGTTTCCGGCATTCCTTTTCCTCCTCCTGGTTATGGAAGACTTTGAAAGCCACTGATAAAATCTCAGTTTGCGAAGTGGCAGGGCCTTGCTCCAGCTTTTTAAATTTGGCTTTAATGTCAGGGTAGGATTGGGCCAAAAAATACATCATAAGGGCATGTTGGCCATCATCTGAGGTGGGATCTAAATTGGTATACTGCAGGAGGGCTTGGGTCAGCCTATTCAAAAACTCGGATGGAGTTTCTTTCTTCTTCTGAATTATTTCCTGAATCTTTTGGAAATTGACAATTTTGCGGGCAGCCTTCTTAAGGCCGACTACCAGACAAGAGGCAAAGTGGTCTCAGACCTGGATTCCCTGAGCTGTATTGTAATCCCAATTTGGGTCTTGTTCAGGGACTGCATGTGGGCTAGGTGGGTGGTTGGGGTCTATATGGTGGGTATCATTAGCATGGGTTTGGGCCACGTCCCAGACCCTGTGGTGTTCCTCGGGGAGAAGAGTATTGGCTAGGAGCATGAAAATATCATGGTGTGTTAAGCTATATGCTTGGAGCACCCATTGGAATTCCTTAATGTAGGTAGTAGGATCGGTGGTGAAGGAGCCTAGTCTATTTTCTAATTAGGTTAAATCGGCCAAGGAAAACGGCACATGAACCCTAACCACACCTTCGGCTCCAGCCACTTCGCGGAGGGGGGCCGCCATAAGGGGGGTAGGAGAAGGTTCCCTAGATGGAGTAATGGGAGGATTAAAAGTGTTAGAAGAAGGGGGAGTGCTTGAGGGGCGGAGTTGTGGCTGTGAGGTGGAAGGGGGAGGAGGGGGAGCGGGAGCCAAAGGGGGAAGACTGTAGGGCGGGGGTTCGTTGGCTGGATCAAAAGAGACTGAAGAGTCAGAGGGGCAGGGGCGGGGAGAGTGGTGGCAGCAGCAGCAGAGGGTGCTTTGCAGTCAAGAAGAACCTGAGCAGGGGAGCAGGAGGAGCAGAGTCTGGGGTGCTGTCTAAGCAGGCCAAAACCTTCTACATAGGGAATTTCCTTCCACTTTTTCAGTTGCTGGCAATAGTTGAAAAGGTCCTGAATTAAATTTGGGTCCAAGGAGCCTCTGGGGGCCAATGGCTTCCATTATCTAAGGAATAGGTAGGCCAACCTTGAGTGGAAAATTTGATCAAAAGTTTAGGCTTAATGTCCGGAGTAAGGGAGAGTGAAGTGAGGTTCTGGAGGAGGCATTTGAGGGGTGAGGTGTCTGGAAGAGATGAAGAAGTTCCCATATTAAGAGAAGGGGGAGGGGAGAGTGAGGAGGAGGACAGAGCAAGAGGGGAGAATCCCGGGCCAGAAACGGTCAGGGGAAATCTAAGGAGTGTCCTCCAAAGGTCCCCATGACCATGTGACTCCTAGGGAGTCAGGAAAAGGAAGTGGGTAGGAGTCGTCACCCGTACACCAGATTCTTTTGGCTGAGAGCCGGAAGCAAAGTGCCAGGGCCACAGGGAACCTAGTACTAGGATTTTCTGGTTAGGAGGAGAAGGGAAGTGTAGAGTAAAAGGAAAGAAAGGGGAGAAAATGAAAGTCTTCACCTATTATAGACTCCTCACACCCCAAAGCCAATGGGAGTGGCAAGCCACCAGAGGGCCCACCAAGACCATAAAAATTGTGGTGTGGTGTGGTCCCCTGCCCCAGAGGAGTGTCAGGACTTTGCCGGACAATCATGGTTAAGCGTCCCGCTATAGCTGGAATGGAGTTGACACTTTCATGGGGGCTTACCTAGGTGATGGCCAGTGGTGAGTGCAGGAGCCAGCATCTGAAAGGGCGGACGTGGGCAGGAGGTCTCCAGATGGCAAAAGGGAGCAGGGGCCTTCAATGTAGAAGGGGACCCTGTCCTGGGTTTCAGCACCATATGAAAGAACAGAGACTTGCTGCCAGGAGAGGTTCCGTTTATTAGAAAAGTTTTGTTGCCTTATATACAGTCTCAGAGGGGGACTAACAATGCTGTCTACATACTGCCAGGGAGGCATTTGCCTATAGGTAAGATAGGACCCAGGGTGGCGGGTGTTGCTACCTGATTGGGGGGCTAGGCAAACCGGCGGGAAGCAGACTTTCAGGAAGAGAAGCCTGCTGGGCGCCATCTTAAGGAAAGGGGGAAGGGACAGGGGAGAAATGGAAGGGGAAATAATAATGAGGTAAATGGAGTCAACAATGGGGACATGTCACACTGAAACCCACTGCCCACCCCATGTGCTCCCATCCCCCTGCATCAGGCTGCAAGGTGATTAGACCCTGGGGTGGGAGGTTTGGGAGAAATACTATCCTCTAGACTCTTGGCCCAGCTCCTGCCTCTTGCTGAGGGACGTATCTTGGTCACACATGGCTTCCCAGGTAAACAAGCTCAGAAAAGTTACAGGTGGGAATGAAGCCCATGCCTTAGTCTAATAATGAATCACATTGTTTAATTAGGGATCGTAAAGTTACAACAATGAAAAACCTGAAGTCATAGGTCCCTCACTCATGGGGAATCCTTCATATATGTGTATTTTCTTGGATGTCAAAAGTGTGTGTGGGGGTTGTGTATAATTTTGTGCTTATTTTTACAATAGACAGACTGGTGCGGAGGAGGGGGCTGGAGTTCCTACTGGAGGTGGTGGGTCAGTGCTCTGAGTCTCAGGCTAATCTCAGCTTCCTGGGGCCGTGACTTCTGATCTGCAGTTGTAAGATTGCATTTCTGAGGATTTGGTCTGTGTATTAAATGAAGTAATGCCAACAGGTGCATGTTGAACTCAGGATGTGCAGTGTTGGGCCGATTCACTTGCCATCATTTGAATTCCCAGAGCCTGTCTACATGGGGATGCTTTTATCATTGTCAACATGTGGACAGTGGCACTGTGCAAGTGAGCAACTGGCCCAGGTGCACACACATGCCACGTGATGCAGTTGGATTCACAGACTCCTGCACATTCCTGGGCTGGTGCATTCAGCAAGGTGTCTCTGCCAGGGCATGTGCAGGCTGGGCCTCAGGTGGAAGGGTCCCTGTGTCCATGCAACCTGAGCGCCCTTTTGCTTCTGCTTACTCAGCATCAGTTGAAGTCTGCCTGCGAACAGTGTTCCCTCACCCATGGAATCACTGAATCTTTAGTCAGTTAATAAATGCTCACTTTATTTCTGAAATAATCATGCACCAGTGCTGTGGGTCTGGGAAGGAAGAGGCCAGTGTGTCACAAAGATGTCCTCAAACATACAGCTGGGTGCTGTGCAAGTTGTTCTCAGAGAGGCAGTGAGTGTCCAGGGACAGCAACTTGACCTGTTATGTTGGAATTGGCTCCTCCACAGGGGTGTGGGTGCCCCCCCGAAATCTCCATGCTGTCTGTCTCTCTCATTCCAGCCACTCAAGGAGGCACAGGAGTCTGAATATTGCCCTCCAGTCTTCTCTCCAGCCTCTCTCAGCTGTATCCCTGGGAAAACAGGAGGCCTGACCACTCATCTGACCTCACCTCTCCCCAGACTGAGCTCAAGATGGGTGACTGAAATTGCCCCTATTTCCTCAGTCAACTTTAATGTTCATAACTTTAATGTTATCTGTCCAATATTAATCATAATATTAATGAGGATATTAATCATATCTCAGAACTGGCAAGATCCATTGTACCATCCAAAGGAGCGAGAGGCAGCACCACATTAGGCTGGCATCCTTGCCTGGTGTCGTCTGAGGGCACACCAGACTCTGTCCTCAGTGGCCCATATCACCTCTGTGGCTTCTCCACAGACACCGAGCTCTGGATAGCCATGGTGTGGGCCTCTCCTCAGAGCCCCACCCTCTTGGAAACCAAAAACATGCTGCACACTCAGCGTGGCTTTTCTGATGTGTGAGATGCCACCTTTCCTCCTCAACATCCCATGTGTCCTGGATGCTCCTATGCCTCCGTCTGGGGTGGCCAGCCCCTCAGGGGGAGCTGTGGACAGTCCCCTGAGTCACCTGGGCATGTGAAGCCATCCCAGTCTCACTTGGGTCCCAGGGCTGTCAGCAAACAGGTTAATGGGCTAATATAAATCAAAGCGTAATCAATATGTTAAAATGACAAGGATTTCTTTAAGTTTTATTCTTTATTGTGGTTAAATAACTGGAAGAGTATTGTGCCATGATGCAAAGCCTAGGGTTTTTCCTTGAAAAACTAGGTTTGGTTGCTCTTTGTATATTCATGTGTCCATGTCTTCTGGGTACACAGGTCTGTAGAGCAGGGAATTTGTCAGGCTGCTGTTCTCCAGGTTAGACTTGTCTGTGTTGGCAGATTCAGGCTTCTGGGAATGGCAAATTTTATTGGGGATCATTTAATATTCTGTAACAGAACCTGCTACTTTTTAAATGCAAATGTATTTAAAGTCAGTGAGAGCCTGATTTGTTTAAAGGTTAATATCATGAAACATAAAAAATATTTGGTCACTTTGCCACACAAAAGGAAAGTTAAAAGCTCTCAGCCTTTCCTTGATTTGTTTTAAATGCAATATATTGTGTTAACAACTATTCACATAGATTCAGGAAACAATACATGTAAACTGTGTAAAATGATATTGTAAGAGGAGGCAAAAAAAAAACTTCAAACCTGGAATAATCTGCCTGAAAGTGTAAAAGGCCTTATCTGAAATAAGGGTCTGCCTCCCACCCTGCTACAAGTCAGAATGTTTCCAAAATAAGTCAGCTTTCAGCTAATTTAAAGTTATATTCAAAAGATTGCTTTTTGTTGTAGAATTACTGTGATATCAAATAGGAAATATAGGCAGGATTGCCTATATTTAGGAAACTCAGGCAGGATTTAGGATGACTATTACACAAATTAGATTGTTAATTCTATTTTGTATTTTTCCTTGTGAGCTCTGTAGCTGATCCCTAATTAATGTTTTGAGGAATACTAGGCCATCACCTATGAAATAGACGAGATAGTAACTGGTGAAACTGGCTTGCTGGATGTTTAAGATCAAACTTAAGGAAACAAAGGGGCCAAGAATACCAGTTTTGGTTCTTGCCCTCAGAGTCAGCCTGCATCCAGGGAATGAGCTTCTCTAAGGAACTCTGCAACTCTGGGTCAACACTGCTGCCTTCACTGCTGCCAGAACTCAGAGTTTTCATCCATGCAGACTGGGCAAAAGGGAATGAGAGAGCTTCTCTAACTTTGCAACTCTGGGTCAACACTGCTGCCTTCGCTGCTGCCAGAACTCAGAGTTTTCGTCCATGCAGACAGTGGGCAAAAGACACTGCCTGGTTTCTGTGTTGCACAGAAGGCATCACTTTGTCCAGAGCTGAGGAAACACCGCTGCCATCAGCCTCCAGGTTGCGGGAACTGCCACAGCCAGAGCAAAAAAGCCACTGGGGCCCAGATGCCACCACCACCAGAGCTTGGAGCCATCCAGGACAGAACCCAATCTGAGTGGACGCTTCTGCATTCCAGGCTTGTCCCGCAGAGTTGGAGATGCAGCAAAGATTACTGAGAACAAGGAGGTGCAACAGTGGACCAGAAAGGCTTGACCCCTGCCCTCCTGATGGGAGGCTGATGGGAGTGAGCAGGGACAAGTCTCCCTTTGTCATGAATGGAAGCAACGAGCTGTCAGCTGTCCAGCAGGCAAAAGCCACTGCCTTGGGGCTGCTGGAATCCAGGAGGAGCGCTGCTGCCCACCCCAGAATGCAGAGGCTGCTGGAATGAAGGAGCTGCTGAAATGCAGGAGCTGCCACCACCCAAGCGCAGGACTCAAATTCCCCACGAGTGACCCCTGTGAGAACTTGGCTGACTCTTAAGAGACAGGAACAGGTCAATTTGACCAACTTAATCTTAAACACCTAGCAAAATAGTAAAAACCAAACCACACCATAGACATTCTTGGGCATTTAAAAGAAACAATAGTTTAATGTAACTTAAGATGTACTTGTGTTAGCCCCTAGAATAGGACTGGAGTCTACAGAGAGAGATTCTTAGGCAAATGTACCTGATAACTCAAGTTCCCAAATAAAGTCCTCAACCTCTCCAGCCTTTGATAGGCCTTGTTATGGGAACAACTTCTCAGTTCTTCTACCTGGTGACAGATTGACTTCTACCATGTCATGATATTCTGTATTAATCTCATTTGGTACTTATTACATTTTGTTTCTCTCTCATAGAAGCACCCACTCCAGATGACTTTAAAACCTGCTCCTCCCAAGCAGACTTCTGCTCCTCATTGACCAGATTTCTAAAAGGAACTTCAAACTGCTTCCCCAGACTCCACCCCCTTCCAGCTCGAAGCAGCAAGAGCGGTTGGCGCCCCCTCTCCTTGAAAAGTTCCTAATTAAGGACAGGCAGTTAGTGTAAAATAAGAAATCTGGTCAAACTGAGGAATGGAACCCCTCAGAGTCTGGGGAGTTGGAAACTGAAAAACCACTAGTTTCCTAAACAAGGATTTGTTAATATGGATAAGACCAGTGGGGAATGTTATACTTCCCAGAAAGATTCTCCAGTGCCATTCAGAGAGAGAGTCAGCCCCACCCTAATCCCCCTCCCTACAGCCCAATCTAAACCTTCCACGCACTATAGCCCCACCCTAATCCCACCCTGAGCCCTATAAAAGTTGGCAATGATGCAATTAATGCGTGATCCCCTGGAACCCCACTTTTAGGAGTAAGGGAGGTTGTCTCTGGCCAGCTAAAATAAAAGCTTTTGGCTTTATGTGATCGGCTTGGATGATTTTATTTTCTTTGGGTACAACAGTTTCAATTGCCCTGTTGGTACATATTTTTAGTAAAAACACATTTCTTGAAGTGCTATAACTGAAAAACTTAAAACACAAGAAACTAGAAACTACCAGGGGTGTCTAAAACAATATTAGCTGAAATGCACAGAATCTTTTAAAAGTTAATATTAGGAGCTGTGGTATAGCACATTGGTAGTTTGCAGAGCATGCATGCATGGTCCACTACTAACCAAAAAAGCATGAAAAATGATAAATCATGCAACATGAATGCTACCAGCATGACATTTGGCTTAAAACTTGCCAAAATTCCGTTTTAGGTTCGTGAAAGCTAAAAACTAGTTTCAACATTATTTTCTCTAGTTCACACTTTCAAGTTTATTTTTCCTTCAATATTTGCAAAAAGTAATGGTGAAATTTTTAATCTTCACAACATTTGGATTCTTTTGGTAAGATTTGCATTTTAGATTTTTCTATTCTTTATCCAAATTAAATATTGCTAATTTTGAAAAGGCAAAAATCTTCAAAACAATATTATGGTTCTCAAACACTATGAAAGCAACAGTTTTGTTTTAAATGTCAATAATTTCCTAAGCAAGCAAATAGGTTATAAACATGAAACATATTTTACTGAATCACAATTATATTTAAATAAATGAACTTTAAGGTTAGATCCCAACATTCCTGTTAAATGAAGAAACTTTAAAAAGTTAAACAAAGTCATTTATTGAACAAGTTTAAATAAAAGAATGATTCATAATCCAGGACCACAAAGCAGAAGAGTAGGGGCACAAGATCAGGCAGAACTTAGAGACAGAAAAGAGATGTAAGGTACAAGAAGTCTCCAACTGGTTACAAAGCCAGCTTGCAGGTTGCCAATTTTGTTCATCTCATTTGGTCAGTTGAGACCTTGCTGCTGTGATTGGCTGGGATTCTCTGATAGTTAAAAAAGAATTCTTTTATCTAGGCTTTCAGTGCTACAAAAGATTGCAAATGGAGGTTAATTTCACAATAATGTTGGAGGAGGGAGAGCCAGAGAAGGACAAGGTGTACACATAAGACATGGAGCCACACTAATCCTTCAACACTGTTTCCACAAGGAATTGTAAACAACCACCCAGGACATTTTGCTTAAGGGAGTAGGACCAAAAAGAGCCTCTGACTGAAGATGACCTACCCCCAACACCCTGCCAGTCTTGTGGAGTTGCAAAAATGTCGGTGGGTATGCAAAAATCATCCTCTAGGGAAAGATGGGCTAGGTGCACCTGACTTCATCACACACCTCAGCTGCAGCCAAGCTGAGCAGATTTCTCAGGTGCTACTATCATGATACTCAGCCAAACTGAGCAGATTTCTCAGGTCCTACAACAATATCACAGCTCAAGCCCTGGGATATGAGAAAGTCACCTCTGCTTTCCTTAGGCTGATCCCTCTCCTGATTTTGCTGAATAAATGATTAGATATTTATGTCTTTTAGGGATTTAGGCAGTAGGTGGTCATTCATATATGCAGGCTCCACATCCTCATATTCAATCAATCTTAGCTGCATAACATTAAGAAACAATTCCATCTGTTCCAAATAAACAGGAACATTTTACTTTGTTATTACTCTCGAACTTGTATAGCGTTTAGGTTCTACTCGGTATTCCATTTAATGTCCAGATGGTTTATAATATGCAAGTGCGTGCATGCATTATATGCAAATACTGTGCCATTTCCTAGGAAAGACTTAAGCATCCCTGGGTTTTGGTATCTATGCGGCTCCTGGAACCCATCCAGCCCAGCGGTTAAAAGATTTCTGTAATGATGGGCCTCTGCAAAACTTAGGTGATGTCTGGTCCAGCGCTCTTTCATTGTGTTCTCTCCAGGCACACTTGATATAGAAGGAAGTCATCCAAGGGAGCAGTGCCTGGTAGAGCCAGGCATGGGATGGGGATTCAGTTTTACAAACTGGTTAGAAAGGGTGAACCTCCTTGATTGGAGTGGGACCTTGACCTGCTGGTCCTTAAACTTCTGTAAATGGACATGAAGCCAGGAAGCCCTTTGATCCCTACCTGTCTACTTTCTATGAAATCTCCATTTGCCATAAAGAGGCCTGGCCCCTTCCCTCACTGCTCCCCTCCCCTCATGATGCAGGGGGCCTTGAACACTTCACCTCCATTTCAGAGGTGCGGCCTCATTTCCAAAGCACCCTGGGGGTGTTGGGTTGTTAGCCTGGGAGTGCGGGTCTGGGCCATCAGACAGTTGGGGGCCACGTCTGTGGGCTTGTGTGCATGCGGGTGTGCACCTGCCTCTGCCCCCAGGATGTGCCCCCAACTCGGACTGCAAGGAATTCCAGTCTGTCCACATGGATAGCAGCCGGTGGTCCACTTCAGATGACTGAGGAAATTGCCCCCAGAGAACAAGTTGTGACTTTGTGTGAGTGTGGGTGTGTGCGGAAGCTGGGGCAATCCAGGGGGTGCATGGGAGGTAGATGTGGACAGCCAGGTCGGGTGCAGGGTTGGTGGGGGAGGGGCACCTTCTCTACAGACTCTTCCCAGCCAGTCTCCCTGCAAACTCAACCCATTTCAAAGTTCATATCAAGGATTTAGGAGGAAAAGAGTGGATTTCCAGGGCTGGGGGCCATAGATGCACCTTAAGTTCAGGCCAAGGATCAAGCAGAGACTGGACCTGCTCCCTCTGCCCCCCCTTCAGGTCACTTTCAGTGGTCAACAGCTGCTGTTGGCCATCAGCGCTGATTGTGCCCTGGGGTTCTACTTATTTAAAGTTGTAGTGAAAGGAAGATGAGCAGCGCCTTTCCACTGTTGTCCTCTGGCTCTTTCTTGCAATGCCTCTTTCTTCTCTTGAGAAAGACACCTTCCATGCTGCTGTTTTTCATCTCTGAGCCTCCTGGATGAGACTTATCCCTGGGCCCCAACCATGAGGATGAAGCTCCATTAAATTTCTCGGCCAGGGTTGATTTCTGAACTCTTGCCCCACATATCCATCTGTGATGTGGTGCATCTCCTGTCTCCCAGAGCACAAATTCACCACACCCAGAACTAATCTCTTCTTCATCCCTCTGCCCAGCACCCCACACCTGCTCAGCAAATGGGGCCACCAGCTAGCCACTTGCCTGGTGAGAAATGTGGGAATCATCTTTGAGCTCCTGTCACCCAGTAATCCATGTAGGACCCCCACCAGACTAAATACCCTGGCTGTGCATGCCCCACCCACCTTGAGGCTGAGCATTGCTCATCTCTGACAGCCACGTGGGAGCTCATCTCTGTGTGAAGCTTAGACCATTCACTTCACATTAATTCAATATTTTTCACCCTGTGATCAGGACCATCTAGTTTTATCCTGAAGCTGGAACTCTGTAAAAGAAGTACATGTTTTATACATAGGTAATAGCAGATTCTCACTGACACAGAAATGGTAAAGGGAGACCCTGTGCCCTTTACCCAGCCTTCCCAGTTGACTTGACTTGAACCGCTGTGTTGTGTCCTCATCAGGTGCTGACAGCAGCACTGTCAGGATGCAGAAGGCCTCCAGTGCTGAGGGCTCTTCCTGTCTCCCTTTCTCTCCACCTCTGCCCCTCCCCAGTCCTGCCAAACCCTTCACCCCTGACAGCCCTGAGCCGTCCTGTGTCTGTGACCTGGCCATCTCACCTGTGCTGCTCAGTGAACTCAGGTGGTGTGCTAACTTTTGGATATTTCCAGCTTGGGTCTCTATGGACTTGTCCTACTTTTGTGTCAACAGTTCATTTTCTCTTTCTTAAGTGGTGTCCAGGTCCATGGTTGTATCAGCTTCTTGGCTTGACCGTTTGCCCACTCATCATATTCCAAGAATCCGATGGCTAAGAGCATTGTACACCTTCACTGTGATTGCATAGTGCCCTTAAATATTTTGCCATTTTCTTTAAGGATGTTTGCTTTTACTTTATATTGACTTTTAAGAATACCTTACACATTCAAGATAGCACTCTTTGGCTCAAAGTGTGGTTTACATTTTTTCCTCTTTTTTTTTTCTTTTTTCTTTTTGCTGGAGATTGAACACTGGGGCACTTTACAAATGATCTACATTCCTAGGCCTTTTTGTTTTATTTTTATTTTTAAGATGAGATCTCACTAAGTTGCTGAGGCTGACTTCAAATTTTGGCTGAGGTAATCATCCTGTATCAGCCTCTCATGTTTTTGGGTTGCATGGCCTGCATGCCCTGCCTGGCCACCATTTTTTGGGCCTGCATGGCCACCATACCCAGCTTGCATTCTCATTTTGTTTATTACTTGTGTTTTTATCCACTGGACCAGGGCTTTCCCTGAGCAAGAGTTTACCAATTTTTTAATCTTTCCTTTTCTAGATTGTACTTTATTGCCAAATCTGGGAATGCTTTGCTTAACTCTAGGCACCAAGGATATCTCCATTTTGTTTAGTTTTATATTAATAAATGGTGTGATTTGTATGTACAATGTCCCCCAAACTCAGGTGTCTGTACTGAGTGCTCAGATGTGAAAAGACCAGGTTACAAGGGATCTGACCTCATCAGTGGGTTAACCCTTCTAATGGACCGATAATTTGAATGGAGCAGGCTGGGTTACAGCTCAGTGGTAGAACATCTGCACAGGCTGAGGGGGGTCTTGGATTCCATCCCGAGTAAGGGCAAGAAAATAAATTAAATTAATAACTTGAGTGGAGTTACTGGGAGGTATTGACAATGAGAAGCAAGTTGGGTTTGGCTAGGGGAAGTGGGTCCCAGCATGTGACCTGGGGGATTATAAGGACCCTTATTTCTGTCTCTCTGTCCCAGCTTTCTGCTTGCCAAAGCTGATCACCTTTACACTTTCCTGTCCACTCACTCTGAGGTTTCTACAGTAGAGTTGGCTGACCACACTCTGATACCATGAGTCAAAATAAACCCTGGCTCCTCAGAGTTGCCCTTGTCAGGTATTTCGGTCACAGTGACAAGGAGCTGACCAACACACTGCACATGTCATAGTGCTGTATTTTCCCTCAGGTACATGGCCCAGTGTAATTTTTGTATAAGAGACATGGCTCATTTCCTTTTTGCCAGTGGATGATACCTACTTCTCTGCACCATTGTGGACCAAGCTGCCCTTCTTTCATGAAGTGCACTCTTGGATTTGTGAAAGTCAGCTGGCCCGTTAGTTTGGGTCTCCTTCTGGTGCTCTGTTCTAGTCTGCTGACCCTGTGTCTCTCCCTCTATCACTTGTCACAGTTGGGCTTTATGAATGTGGTCATGCGATGGGTCTGGAAGTCTGGTGGACCAACCCCTCAGGCTTCTTATCATTGTCAATCTATTTTAGCTGTTACCATTCTTCTGCCATTCAATACAAAGTTGATAGTGACCTTCTTTGTTTCTAAAAATGTCTTGATGTGCTACTGATGGGAATTTCCTTGCTCCATGTTTCCTGGTCCTAAGGTATTTCTCTGAGATGAAATGGTGCTGCGACTTTTGCCTCAATCATCAAGCAAGGGTTACGAGCCCTGAGAGAAGACCCTGTTGTGTCAGCATACACTTCTGTTTGCTGGGCGCTTTCTTCCTGAAATCACCCAGGCCCTCCTCTCCTCATTCCTTTCTGGACAGAGACTTCCTCTGGCCCTCCCACAGGGCATGTTGGCTGGTGGCAAGTCCTCTGTTTGCCTTCACTGGAGAATGTCTCCCTTACCTCCCCATTCTGATGGGTGTTGCCATTTGATGGAGAATTATGAGAGCTCTTATCTTCTTGCACCTGAAAAATTTGTGCCATTTTTATCTGGCCTTCATCTCGTGATGGAAACCTCTTTGGCATTCGAAGTACTGGTTGTGCAGAAAACTCTGAGACTTTGCTATGAAGAGGTCTCAAACCTGGTCCATAGCTGGATAGGGCCATTACATCCAGTCAAGCCTGTTGTTTTTTCTACAATGAGAGAGGTTTGGTGCCATGAGCAGCCAGCATGTTCTACCCTCCACAGGCATAATTTATTGACCCATGAGAAACTTTGAAATGCCTGTATGGGAGCCACAACTGTCATCGCAGCCATTCAGAAGGCTGAGGCAGAAAGATAACCAACTCCAGGCCACCACGTGCAACTTAGGAAATCATCGGAAAATCGATTTTAGGACAAATACCTTTGAAATAATGAGTGGATTTCTGACCTTTTCTACTCCTTCTTGGTGCAATTCAGGCCTGGCAGGAATGCTGGTTCATCCTGAGGAGTGGCCAGTGGGGTGGTGCCCGCAGTGTCCTGGAATACTACAAGCATGACCAGTCCAAGAAGCTCTTGGGGATCATCATCCTGTGCCTCTGTGAGCAAGTGGACACAAGAGATGGCTGCCCTGTGACTTCATGTTCCTCATCAAGACCAGTGTGTGCACCTTTTACCTGGTGGGAGAGATGAAGGAGGACATGAATAAGTGGGTGCAGAGCATTCACCATGTCTGGGGCTCCCAGCATGAAGTGGAGAGCACAGGTACAGACAGCAGCCTTCTCTGGAGGTGAGAGGGCCCTCGGGTTCCCTTTGTAGGTAGAGCAGGTGCCAGCCAAGGCCTGATGTCAGGAGGACCCCTGGGCCTCACTGTACTCAAATTGGAAACCCAGAAATGATGGTCATGATGAAACAAAGTTGTGTTCTGTGACCTTTCCTCAGGCCCCTCCAACCACCTCCATCTGCCAATATGCCACTTTGTCCCTCCCTCAGCTCACACATGCCACCTGTCTACCATCCTCAGGGGAATCCTTCTGGGTCCTCCTCTGTCCAGCCTCTGCAGTGAGGCTTGACGCTCAGTCCTCTGTGATAATATTTCATGAATAATCCAGAGTTCCTCCACATCCACCTTTTAAAGGACAAGGTCAAGTTCAAGGGGGAGTGCTAATTTACTTAAAATTAATTTTTTATTTGTTCTAATTAGTTTAATTTTAATTATATGACAGTAGAATGCATTTATGTATTTTATTAAATCATACATACATGAAGATTAATTTCTCATTTTTATGGTTGCACATATTGTAGGATCACATCAGCCATGCAGTTATATGTGTACATGGGATAATAATGTCTCTTTCACTCTACTATTATTCCTACCCACATACCCCTTCCCCTCCCTTCACTCCCATCTACCTAATATGAAGTAACTCTCTTCTTCCCTAGCACCCCACTCCATTATTGTGAATTAGCATCCACATATCAGAGAAAACATTTGGGCTTTGATTTCTTGGGTTTTGGCTTATTTGGTTTTGCATGATATTCTCTAACTCCATCCATTTACCAGCAAATGTCATAATTTCATTCTTCTTTAAAACTGAATAATTCTCCATTCTGTATGTATGTAATATATATATAAATTATATAATATATATATATACATACACACACACATATGTATGTGTGTGTTGAGCTGCTATAAACACTGATGAGGCTGCATCAATGTAATGTGCTAATTTTAAGTCCTTTGGGTGTAAACCAAGGAGTGGGATAACTGGGTCAAAAAGTGGGTCCATTCCAAGTTTTCTGAGGAACCTCCATTCTGCTTTCCATAATGGTTGCACCATTTTGCTTTCCAGTCAGCAATGTATGCGGGTCCCTTTCTTTCCCACATCCTCACCAACATTTATTATTGCTTGTGTTCTTGATAATTGCCATTCTGATTGGAATGAGGTGAAATCTTAGTTTTGATTTTTATTTCTCTAATTGCTAGAGATGTTGAACGTTTTTTCATGTATTTGTTGATCAATTGTCTATCTTCTGTGAAATGTCTGCTCAGTGCCTTAGCACATTTATTCATTGGGATGTTTCTTTTCTTGGTGTCTAGTTTTCCGAGTACTTTATATATCACAGAGATTAATGCTTTATCTGAGGTTCATGTGGTAAAGATTTTATCCAAATCTCTATGCTCTTTCTTTATATTATTGATTGTTTCTTTTTCTGAAAAGAAGCTTTTTAGTTTGAGTCCATCCCATTAAATGATTATTGATTTAACTTCTTGCACTTTAGGGGTCTTATTAAGAAAGTCATATCCTAGGCCAACATGGTGAAGATTTGGGACTACTTTTTCTTCTAGTAGGTGCAGGGTCTCTGTTCTAATGCATAAGTCTGTGATCCACTTTGAGATGTTTCTTGTGCAGGGTAGAGATAAAGTTATATATTCATTTTTGGAAAAAATAAGAGACCCTGAATAGACAAAGCAATCCTTAGCAAGAAAAGTGAACTTGGACACATCATAGTACCAGAACTCAAACTATTCTACAGAGGCATGGTATTAAAAACAACCTGTCATTTGCACCAAAACAGACATGTAGACCAGTGGTACAGAATAGAAGACACAGAAACATACCCATGTACAGTTGTCTTGTACTAGACAAAGGCACCAAAAATATTAACTGGAGAAAAGATAGCTATTCAACAATAGCGCAGGGGAAAATGGAAAGCCACATGTATCAAAATGAAGTTAAAACTTTATCTCTCACCCTACTTTTGAGTTTTGATTACAAGATTCTTTTGGGTGGAGTCAGCCAGTCTGGACTTTGTGATGACATTTGTACAGCTGTGTGAATGTCCTAAAACCAAGAGGAATTTGCATTTTGAAATGGTGGGATGTATGGCATTTGAATTATTTATCAGTTTTTTAAGAAGAAGTTCCTTGAGTTATGGGGGACCAACCAGGGACAGGTCCCCTGGACCTGGGAACAGCTGTGTGGACTGAGCCCTGGGCAGTCCCACAGGACTTGCTGCTGCATCCTCAGGTCCTCTGCATTCTGAACAGAGGGCACTGTGTCTTGATGTTACACCAGTTCCTAGAAAGTGTGTGGCCAGTTGGGCCTGGAGTGCATGCTGCTGTGGAACTCTGATAAATGTCTTCCTGGGGGAAGGAAAATGAGCCCATTTCCTCTCACTCTTCATGAAGAGTAGTTCAGCTTTTCAAAGTGAGTTTGAACTTGCCTTGTGTGCTGTCTCTGGTGGGAAGTTCCTTTGTTCTCCATGCATGTCTTCCACCCTGTTTTAGCTGAAGATGCTGCAGATCTGATCAGCTAACACCAAGGTCAGTTGATGTGGGTACAGCATGGTGTGTGGACAGGCATCAGTCAGGCAGTCTTGGGCATTGGTTACCAGACCAGGGTTGCCAGCTTGGGCACCAAGGGCTAAGTGAGGGAAGGTTTGTATAATCAGGAAGATTATTATTTGAACTCTCAAGGGCACTAATAAGTTTCTTTGTCTTCTAAACAATATGTTCCTTTGGGCCCTTGACATCTTGTTCATGAGAGGATGTTCTTTTAGCTGTCTGGAGGGTCAGCGACTAGATGGAGAACATTAATTGCATGTGAGAGTTTCAGTACTATGAGATCTTTTTCTTTCTGAAGAGAGCAAATGGCTTGCCTTCCTTCTCAGCAGAGAATCCAGTGTGTTTCAAGTTAGCAACTTTCATACAAAGTTCACAGTAGCTACAAAATCCTCCACACTAGAGTTAGAGTGTAGGGGCTCAGAGATGCAGCACTTGACTGGCATGTGTGAGAGCCTGGTTCAATCCTCAGCAGAGCAAATAAATAAATAAATAAATAAATAAATAAGTAAATAAATAAATAAATAAATAAATAAAATAAATAAATAAAATAAAAAGAAACAAAATAAAGGTCCATTGACAACTCACAAAGATGCTCACAAAGGGGAAGCAGTTTCCAGAAGAAATATGAAGATTCAGTTTCACATATGGTGTTTGTTTCTGGGATTGTTTTTGAGGGTGCTTTCCTGTCCCTGGGGTGTTTCTGGGGCAGGAGGAATCTGGCTCACACACACAACAGGGCACATACTTCAAACTATGGCCTGGCTGATGAGGCCTACTCAGAAAAGTAGTATCGGGATGGTGGTCCTCCCTGCCCAAGATCTGACCACACAGCACATGAGTCACACTCCCTCAGACTACTCCAGGGAAGTAAGAGGTGCATGACCAGAGACCCACCCTGTTTTCATGGAAGGCAGAGAGATAGCAATGATGTGCAAGGTGGGAGGGTACTGCTGGGTCTCATGATACTTAATATCTGTCCTTCCCCTGATGACCCACTTCAGGACTGAGCCACATTCCCATATGTCTTTACTTTCTATCTACAGATGCCCTGAGAAGTATTTCCTCAACCAGTCAGGACCCCTGGTCATGCAGAGCTGAGCTGAGCTGCTCACATCAGCAGAACCTTAAAGAACAAAGATGTTCTACCCTGCCACACCAGGGCCAGCCTGCACATCTCACAAACAGCCCCTCTTTTGGGGAAACACAGGCCACTTGGTCCTCCAGAGCACCACCACAGCACCGGCACCAGTACCTCCACTTGGACCAGTGCATGAGGCATGGAGCAGAGAGTGAAAGGTAGGGATGAGTGTGGCCCATTGACCACACAGGGCCAGGGACTCCTGTGCCACTGCTTTAGAGATATAAGATGGGACAAGTATGGTTCCATGACCACACCTGGCCAGGCGCTCCTCTCCCCCTGCTTCAGAGGTCTAAAATAGGACAAGCTTGGTCTTGTGACCACACCAGGCCAGGGGCCCCTGTGTGCCTGCTTTACAGCTATAAAGACAGAAGTGAGGACCTCTCTTCAGAGAAGCGCACAACAGAAGGTGATGTGATGTAACCCTCACAGTTCCTCGTCAGTGGCACCTGATTATTGGGTTCCACAGAAACTCCCCATTGTGAGGAATCACAAAGAGGCATCAGGCCTGGGGTTTCAGAACTGAACACAGATCTGACTGGCCCTGTGCTGTGGAGCCAGACATGCCTTGCTTCTGCTTCGGAGCTGGGCCATTCCTGTCCTGACTGCTCTCCACACGTGCTGTTTAGATTGGAATTGGTTAAAATTAAATGAAATTTAAAATCCAGGGTCTCTCCAGGCACAATAGCATGTGTCTGACTTCCCAGAACTTAGGAGGCTGAGGTAAGAGGATGGGTAGTTCAAAGGCAGCCTCAGCAACTTAGCAACATCTTATAAAACTTAATGAGACAACATCTCAAAATAAAACAAAAACAGAGGGTTGGGGAATGTAGCTCAGTGGTTAAGCTACCTTGAATGCAATCCATGGTATCAGCAAATAAAATAAAATGACATAATGTACTTTAAAATAAAATAAAATCCAGAGCCTCAGTTGTACTGGCCACACTTGAATCACGCAGTGAGTTGCACTTGTGGCTTGTCCCACCTTCACGGACACTCTGAGGCAGGGATTCTGAGCAAGCATCTGATTTCCAGCCCCATCTGCCTCTCACAGGCACTGCATCTGTAGCCTGCACACACTTACATTCCCTTTTTCTCCCAGTGTTTGGGCAATCAAAAGCATGGAGCTACTTGACTCTGCCAAGCTGGTTCTGCTTTGCTCTCAGAGCCAGCAAATCACAAGTCATGCTCCTTACTAGTTAATTTAGAAATATCTAATGTATGTTATAAAGAAAAGACAAATTGAGGTGGCTCACTTCATGACATGTGTGGGAAGGTTTTCAAGCACAATCTTGCTTGAGCCAGCCAAACCCTGGGCCTTGGTCTCACTTCACAGACAGCAGTGGCCAGGTTGGAACAGGCTCTGCTGCGGCTTGGCCCTCATGGCAGGGGCTGCACCTCATACTTGGTCTCATGTTACTCATTTATTTTGAGACATGGGCTCGCTGTTGCCAAGGTGGGCCTGGAATTTGCTTTCCTCTGTCTCACTCTCTTGAGTAACTGGATTGAAAGAACACATCACTGAGTCTGGCTCAGACCCCATCCCTCAAGTCTGGCTGATTCTCTGGAACAGCCTGGCACCTTCCTTCTGAGAGTCCACAGCTCAACCTCCACCACTCACAGGGAGAGGAGCTGATTCCAGGAGAGAGGGCCAGCAGGTCAGGGCCCTTGGATTAGGCAGCTGCAGGACTGAAGTCAGCTCCCAGGTTCTCTTCAGTTGGTCAGTGTGCCTTCTGGTCAGTCATCGTGTGGTCTAGATTCAGGTTCTGCCATTGCCATCCTGTTCACTTTGTGAACTCCTTGACCTCTCATAGACTCATCTTGAGAATGGGAATAGCTAATGCAAGACTTGCAAGGAGCATCCAGGGGTCGGTGACAGATCAGTCCTGTTTCTGCTGTTCTCCTCAGCCTGTATCCCCTCCCACTACTTGCCAAGGAATGGAGAGTGCCAGGTCTTAAAATCACATTTCTATACAAGGTTCTTAAAATTGTGCCTCAAAACTAATGTGCACGTGATGCATCTCAAGCACTTGTGGGATGCTCCCCTGACACAGGCAGCTGGGGCTCCTGAGATCCCTCCTGCCTGGAGACCTGCAGACAGCCCTGTTCAGCTTGCTGCAGATCACACCTGGCACTGGAGGCACAATACAGTGATGGTACTGCACCACCTCACTTCTGAAACACTGCTCATGAGATGTGCCAGGGACCCTGCTGGAGTGGGCTGTCAGCTCACCCTTTGTCAGAATCCTCTGTTAATCTTTCCGGGTGGAATTCACCTCCTCTCTATATTACCCTAGCTAGATTTCCTGAGACATTAGTGACCAAACCCAAGATCTTGTTGATGCTGTGCAAGCAGTTTATGGCTGAACCTTACCCCAAACCCTTTTATATTTTAGTAGGAGAGAGGGTCTCACTAATTTGCTGAGGCTGGCCTTGAACTTGAGATCCTCCTACCCCAGCCCCTTCAGTAGCTGGAAATACTGGCATGGCCACCAATCTAGCCAGTTTCTATGATCTCTCAGAGAAATTGAAACTTCTCCCTAGTATTGTGGATTTTAAACTAGTGTTACTGCTCTGGGAAGACAGAACCCAGAACACATGACAGATGAGTGATAGACCTTTGGACAGGCTGTGCCTGAGGGAGAGTGTGGCAGAGGACCTAGAGCTACCCACATCTGGGCAGCATTGCTGGGTCTAAGCTGTCAGTCTTACAGGGTTTACAGATAAACCAGCAAGCTAGGAGTTAAAAAGAGAATCTTCAAGGATATAAAATTAGGATAATACACCAGGATACAGGTGGTTGGGCAGCTAGCTTGGCATTGAAATCTATTTGCTCAATTGAGTTACCAGGAAGACAGAGCCAGAAGAAGCACGATCATGAAAACCAACCTCACTGAGGCTGGGCAGCAATTCATCCTCCTCCAGATCCCAGAGAGGATACTTCCCTGATGGCAGGGGCAGATTCCAGGCACATGTGCAGGAGAGTCACTAAATGTAGTCAACTCTACTTTATGAGTAAAACATCACATTCTGGGGTGGAGACTTCAGGTGGTGAGCCATGTGTCACAGGGGGAGGTCCATGAAGAGTGCAGGTGACCACAACCCACCTGCTGTGCAGGAACAACAGGGGGCTGGGCCCTGCCTGCCCCGTGGATGTTCCTGTTTGTGCTGCCCTGCAGCCTGTGCCCTGGTGCTGCCTCCCTTGCACTCAAACATGAGCACACAGTGTCTTGTTCTTGATGTGGTTGTGCTGCTCCTGATTCTGCTCTTTGAGAACAGAAGAGCCATTGGGATTAGTAACAAAGCCATAAAGGAAAGTGTGTGACACAGATTAACTGCCACACACAGGGTAGACAGGGACAAGACACATCCTGAAGGGGTAACAAATGTTTATTCTCCAAAGGATTGTGACAATCTGCAGTCCACACAATATGCCAGCCACAGCATTATGACAGAATCCAGACTTTCTCAACATACAGAAATCTAGCAAAATGAAACCAGTTCTTAAAGGAAGGGGCAGAGGTCAACCTGAAGAAAACACAGACACTGTAGTTTCAGGTACTGACTCTAAAGCCCTGTAAAACAACTCTCCGCATGAGAAAGGAAAACACTCTCAAAATTAATGGAAAGGTGGAAAAACACTCAGTATTCTGTCCTATGAGAGGACCCTTCATGAATTGAACAAACAAAGACATTCTCAGGAGAAAGAAGGGGAGGAGAGTTTCCAGGATGTCTGCCTGAAGAGAGTTCCCAAATAGGAAAGTATGCTACAGATTTTTATATTTTACAGAGAGGTATTTTCCACTCTGAACACCTATTCGTAGACTGTAACACATGGTATAAAATAGATCTGTGACTTGTTTCAGTTGTCTCCACTTACTTTACAGAACCCCAGCCCATGAGCTGGCTCATGTGACCCCTCAGAGGTGGCAGGGCTTGCTGGCTTCTCTCTGACACCACTCCAGGCTGCTTTCATCCTCTCAATATTTGCTTTCCAATGTGTGTCCTCCTAGGGGCCCTGCACAGAGTGCAAGCAAGCAGTGTGAGGGGCCTGTGTAAACGTGCTTGGTGCAGAATGACTGCCCCAGAGTGAGCAAGCAGGCACCATGAGGGGCATAGGGCAACCAGCTGACTACAGGAAAGAATGGCCCAGAGTGAGCAAGCAGGCAGTGAGAGGGGCTTAGGGAAACCAGGAAGGGTTCAGGGTAGATGGACACACCTGAGCAAGCAGGCAGTAAGGGGCAGGTTGAAAACTGCTGGGATGCAGAGAAGACGGACACACAGTGAGCAAGCAGGCAGTGTGAGGGGTGTGCAGACACCTGCTGGGGTGCAGGGAAGACTGACCCAGCTGAGCAAAGGCACATGGGTTGGTGACAACCGAAGCAAACACTGGTTGAGTGTCCAGACAGCAGATGCACTGGAGTTCAGTTCAGCAGATATGTCCAGTGTGGTTTTTGTTTTTAAATATGTTTGTAGTCATAGACACATACAATAAATAAATTTGCTTGTTTATTTTCATGTGATGCTGAGGATTGAACCCACTGCATCATATATACTAGGGAAGTGCTTGACAACTGAGCCATAGGCCCAGTCTACATCCAGCATGTTTTTATTCATAGGTTTCCAGTTGAATCCCAGGTTGAGAAGGTCACAGCTGGGAAATGCAGGTCCCAGGTAGACTTCAGGGCTTCCAAGCCTCAGCTAGTCTTTTCCCCCCAGCAGGTTGCATGGGGCTTCAGTAACCTGAGCTTCCTTCCTGGGCTCAGTCCTGCCCTTCCCTTCTTTCTCTTTCAGAAGTGATAACTTCCCTGAGGACTCAAGGAACCTGTTTTGTGAGGAGTGACATTACTTTTCTGAAGCTTTCCCAGGGTTTCGGTCCCTGTGTCTGCAGGATCCATGGTCAAGCCCAAGGCCTCTGCATCTCATCCAAGCCACAGTGGCACAGCCCGGGGTTTGGACATAACAGCTGCAGCTTCTCACAGCACTTGGCCTCCAAGAACCACACCTAGGCAGCCCCACAGACTCAGAAAGATAGTGATGATCCATCCATCTTCGTGGAACACAAAAGAACACCACTCTCAGCCTTCCAGATTCCCAAGACACCTGTGATGGATAAAAGCCACAGCACTGGGGCAGCAGCAGGTCCAGGGAACAAAGCCATGGCTACCCCATTCCAACCCTACAAGCCAAGTCAGGTAGAAACACCTCAACAGAGCTGCCTTTCCCAGGAGGATAGGTCAGTATCTTTTTCTGTCACCATGCCCTGGTGCAGAGACTTAGCTGTAGTGGAGAGCAGCCACATTCACCAAGGTCAGTGTTAACCTCAGTTCAGGCCAGGGGAGAGGGAGGCAGCACTGAGTCCTCCCAGTTTGCTGGCCCTCATCCCCAGGCCCAAGGGAGACTGTCAACCCCCTGTGGTCACTGACATTTGGAATGCAGGCCTCCTCTGCCACCCCAGTTAGTTCTTGAAGTCCCTGCTCACTTAGGGAGATCCAACCTCCTGGTTAACCACAGTACAGTGGGTCACAGGTTCATTGTGCCTCAAATCATAGCATTTTATTTGGTAAAAATCAAACCAAAGAAGTCAAAGAAATCTACCTCAATCCAAATTGCTGGCAAACCTAGAGGTACTAACAGACTGCTAAAAAATAAGAATCTAGGGGTATATTCCAAGGCACACTTGCATCTCTGTGGTTGAAATCTGAAATTCCATTGAAGGTCCTTCCTTCCAATGTCACTGGTTTTCCCAGAGTACATTCCAGCTCTGTGGGCACCTCATCTGCTTGATTCAGGAACATTCTCAGTCTCTCTCAATGGGACTCCATCCCAGAACCCACACAGCTTTTTGTATCGATCCTGCTGCTTAGGGAGTTTGGGCAGGACAGAGCTTCATCTCCCTTTCATGTGATGCCTGAGGTTAGGAGACTGATTCAGCATCCTTGGAGGCAGATGTGACTCAGACCAGAGTCCTTGCATGTGATTTGGAGCTCTATGCTCATCCTCCTGGCCTGGAACTAAGGCAGAGATGTTTGAAAACATGATCCTGCCCCCCCAGAGCTCACCTCCAGGTGGGAAGATAAAATCCAAATATATATACCAGTGCCAGCATTTGCAACTTGTGGGGGCTGCAAAGGCATCAAGCTGACGTTGCCTACTCTGCTGGTCAGGCTGGGTGAATAGGACATTAGGGTGAAAGGGAAGGTGAATGAGAGATGGCAGAAGTCAAGACACCTCCTAGGGCAATGCCTGTGCCTAGGAGGGATTTCCAAGCTCCCTGTTCTACAACAGAATGTGTCACAAGTGAACCCTGTGCTGGAGGATCATGGCTTGTGTCCTCTGGAAAATAACTAAGATACAGAGTGACAGTGGAGGGCATGGGGAATGTCCATGCAGGGCCAGCTTGGGTCACAGACTTCCTCCATTACAGCTTCCTTCCCTGAGGCCTGCAAGCATTCCCCCATGGGCTCAGAGAGTGCAGGACACTCCTCTGAGTCCAGGGCCCACGGAGCCTGCTTTTACCAGGTGAATAGGTTTTGACTGGCTCTGCAGACACTTTAGACAGGTTTAAGGCCACACCCCATGAGCTATCAGCAAAATCCCAGTGATGGTAACTCCCTCCATGGACACTGCCTGGGTTCTTACATCAGTTCAGGGACCTGGGTCAATGCTAATCTGGAAGAAGTGAATGCACTGAGGTGGACTGGGGCACAAGTTCCCTGGCTCAGCTGGTGGACAGAGCGGTTAAGCCTGGCTGGTGGTCTGCCCTCCAGCACCATCACCCACAGTCTCACCAAGAAGAAGAATAGTGAAGCAGGGGCTGAATCATGTAGGAGAGGATGGGCACTCAAATGCAAAAGCCCAGGCTGTGTGGAAGGCTCTGATGGCCACCACGGTATCAGCAATCAGACTGGTGCTCTGAGGACTGTGAAAAGCAGCTGAGAAGCATCTCAGCTGTGTGTGTGGCTATGTGCCCAGGGCTGAGCATTCAGCTGAGCTGCTCACCTCCACTGGAGATTGTGACCTGCCCTGAAAGCTTCTGGGCATGCACCATGACCATAGGCCCATTTTGCAGGCCCAGCACTGCCCACATGATACTTCCCCTGACCAACTCTGAGAGGCTGACCTGCAATGGTTAGGCTAGAGGCACATCTAGCCCATGCAGTCTACAGTCAGGGCTGTCCCTGCCATTAGACCTCTGGGGTGGTTGGACCCAGTCACCTGGAGCATTTTACATCAGACTCTCCCCAGATGATGCTGGATCCCAGGAAAGTTGGGTGAGGCCCTCTCTTCCCATTCCTGCTTTGCCTTCCTGCCTCATCTCTCCAGGCTCCATAGTCAGAGTGTGGCCAACATAGTTTTTGATAACTTGACTTGAATAATGTTTTCACCCCCTTCTTGTTTTTTCTAGTCAGTGAAGGCTGTTTCCTTCATTGTCCTCTCTTTAGGGAGCAGAAAGTGATGTGGACCATTTGGATGAGGCTGGATCTGAAGATGTTTATGTGCCCATGAGCATACTTCCCTTCATCCTGCTGGCCATGAAGAGAAGAGGTGGGTATGTGGGAATATCCATAACCCCAGGAGCCCAGGGAGCCCTCACTTTGGCCCTCATAGCTGCCCACCTGCAGCCCTTCCTTCACAAAATGGCCTTGTCAGAGAAAGCGAGACTCAGCATCCCTTTGTCAACCACAGCCTCAAGCTAGACCAGAAAGGTAAGTGCACTCTTTCCTTGTTCCATCTCTTGACAATGTCCAGGCTCTGTTTGCTTTATCAGGTATCAGATGGATCCTAGACTTGGAGATAAGTTATTGGGTAAATCTTTGAAGCTCAATCTTGTTTCTTATCTGTGAAATGAGGAAAGTGCCTGCCTCTGGATTTGTGGAAGGAGAGCCCCCAGGTCAGGAACTGGGACACTGCAGGTGTTCACTGATGTCAGATCTGGCCCTTACACTGGCAAAGAGGAAGGGCTCTGAGGCCCAGGTCTGCACTTCCCAACATTTTGGGCAAGGCCAGTGACAGGGCTCCAGGGGAGGAACAGAAGAAACAGCACCAGCAGAAAGAGCTTGAGTCTGGCTAACAGGGACTCATTCCCAGGTTTTGGAACTCATGATGCAGGGCCTGTGGAGCCATGTCCCTACACAGTGGGCTACACAGCCTGCCCAGGAGTAGTGGGGAGTGGTACCAGTGACCACTTCAGGTGAAGTCTCTTGATGTATATTATAAAGTCATAAACCAGGGTAGAATAACCTGTGGTTAGACCACGTGTACAATTTTGGATCCTAGATATGTGGTTACCATGGATAAAGTAGGAAATTCATATAATTGGTATCACTATTCACACTCAGAATAGTGTGAGTCCATGCCTCAGTTTTCCCCTCTGAAGCTGGAAAGGCCATGAAAACCTCCATGAACATGCTCTGTGTCTGCACTTGTGTGCTGTTGCTGTGTTTGTTCACTGAGTTCCTGCTCCTATTCCAGCAAGACCAGCAGCCCTGGATTTGTGTGGCCACATCCTTCGCAAGCCTTCCTCCCACTCACCCAGGCCCATGTGAGCATTCATGTTTGGAGGGTTGTGGAGAGAGAGAGAGAGAGAGAGAGAGATGACTGGAATGTTTCTGACCTGAGGGTCAGGAAGGCTGGACATGAATTACTGCTGAGGCTGTTGACTCATAGTCCTCCTGAGGCTGGGTACTAGGTGTGTGAAGGTGGACAGTTGCATCTCAGATCAGATCCTCCTCTGGGGATGGATTGAAGCTCAGGCCACCTGGAGGTCAGAGCATACACCTGAATGACTCTTCATTCCTTCATAGAAGCTGCACTGAGGACTCCAGCTCCTCTCAGGAGCTGTGCTCCACCCCAACACAGAGCACCACAAGCTCCCTTGGGCCCACTCCCAGCTTCCTGTGGCTCTACTCCCTTGACTTTGCCCAGGCTTCCCACTCTCTTGGGGTAGAGTCTGGCTGAAGTCCTTCCTGAGCCCAGAACACCCTCATTCTCTGTGGGAAGGCATATTTCCCAGGGAAGGCTCATAGACTCCTGACTGTGGTGCAGGTGGCAGGATCACTGTATTCACAGCGTGGTGCTGGAAGCAGGGAGGCCAGGGTGCAGTGCACAGTCTGTGGAGAGAACAGGTAGAGCATGGGTCCTCCCTGAAACTCTGGCTTACAAGGCACAGCTACCCTGTACCTGGTCACAGAGTACAGGCTCCACCTGTGTCATTGCATGGGCCTCCAGGAGAATCCTACATATAGTGTAGGGGGTTCTAGGAAGTGTCAAGGCTGCTCCAGTTTGAACACCCACTCCAGGCCACTGGTGGGAGTGTCCAGGGAGCCAATTTAGAGCAGCCACAGAGACCCTGGAGAGCACACCCAGAAAAACCTGCTGATTTCCTGTCTTAAAGACAGCAGGTGAGAAGCAGTACTGGGGCCACGGCTGCACAGCTGTGTCACCATGGGCAAGTCACTGCACCTCTCTGCACCAGACCCTCCATGTTCTGACCAATATGAGCAGCAGCAGTGGCAGTAGTACAGGCACACTGAGGGACTTGTGGATGGGCAGTGCTCTACCACTGTGTTCACTGACTGCTTTTCCTTCTTGTGGTAGCATAGCCCAGGGACGGCAGCAGCTCCTGATCTCTGTGGCACCACCAGCCCAGCCCCTGAGAAGAACCCTGACTATGTGGAGTACCTGGCCCTGGACTTCCAGCAGAGCTACCCGAGGGCCCACCACAAGGTACCTGGGGGAATCAGGGCTTCAGGAAGACAGCCCTCAGCCTCTCCCTGCATCAAAGCCTTGGAAACTTCACCCTGCTTTAGATGGGGTCCCCTTGAGGACACAGTGTCCCTCCCTCCACACAGCCTCACACATGAATGCTGAAGCCCAGCTAGCTCAGGGTTATGGAGTCAGTGACAGCTGGAGCTCCAGGCTCCTGCCTCCTGCTCTGAGTTCTTGTCTGACGAGTGCTCCCTGTGGGGCAGGTTTTTGGGAATAGCTCCTAGAGAAGAGACCAAGTAGTCTGTAGAGGAGGATGGAACATCCTCTGTCAAAGTAGAGGGCTCTCCAGGCCACACACAAATGGCCCTGTCCACCCACCTCATGCCTCCTCCCTGAGGATGAGTGCTGGAGGGATGGGCGTAGGCTCATTTCCACAGGCAGGGAGCACAGACGGATCATGTACCCTGAACCTCACCCAGATGGATGATGGGGCTAGAGGTGGCATGGAATCATCCAAGCTGCCATGGAAGTGCCTGGGTTCCTTCAGCTGGAACCTCAGGGGACTCACAGGGTCTGTCACCTCAAAAATAGGGACAGTGTGCTTGGAGGTTAGGTTGAAGCCCATGCTCAGAAGAAGAGGGCTCTTGAGGCAGGCAGGGGCACCTTGTGTCCCCTTCAGCTGGGACCACCTCCCAGTTAGGGAGGGGTCCCTAACTGGGTAGTGACTTAGTCACTCTCTCCTCAGCCGTTCAGGTCATCTGTCACCTCTAAAGAGGACAACTATGTTGTGGTGGACTGAGAGAAGACCCAGGCCCTGAAGAACACCCTGCAGGAGTGGGCAGCCATGGGACAGTACCCAGCCTTGTCCAAGGGCAGCAGGCTATGACACAGTCCCAGAGCCACTCCTCCCACCTGCTCCTTAGCCCTCACCCACCTCCTGCCCACTCAGCCTCAACTTCAGGGACTGGAACCCTTTCCTGGGAGGGGAGGTGCTTCCTTGGTCACATAGGACACCTGTGATCCACTGTCCCCTTGGCCACTCAAGTCAGGTCTGATTTACATGAGCAAAGCTAGATCTCTACCACCTTAGTGAGTGTGTTTGCCAAAGCACACCCCTGGTCCCCAAACCTCCACACTTGAATATTGAGAAAGGTCAAGCCTATCAGTCTTTTCTGTGAAGCCAGAGAGTCTCCGTGTTCACCCTCACTTCCTGTCATTTTCCTGCAATGGCTGCCTTTCTAAATCTGCACTTCCTCAGCCTCCCTTCCTCAGTGTCTGTTCTCAACAAGGACTGTGCTGTCACCACAACCAGTGGGCTGTGGCTACGTCCCACGTGTGTCTGGGATAAAGAGGGAAGTGGACTGCCTCCTTGGTGTGCTTGCTTTCATTCTGCACTTCCTCAGCCTCCCTTCCTCAGTGTCTGTTCACAACAAGGACCGTGCTGTCACCACAACCAGTGGGCTGTGGCCAAGTTCCACATGTGTCTGGGATAAAGAGAGAAGCGGACTGCCTCCTTGGTGTGCTTGCTTTCACTCTTGATTGCTGTCTGCCCTTCTGCATGTAGAAGGAAGTTCTTTCCCTGCTGACGGAGCTGATGCATCTCTGGTAGTTGTTATTGTTGTTGTTGTTGTTGTTGTTGTTGTTTTTGTTTTCACTTTCCGTGGAGCCCAGGGCCCTGGATATTTTCAACATGGTTCTGGGCTCTGGGCCAGGATTCACACCCAAGTCCTACACATGCCTCCACATGCAGCCAGAGTCATTAGGACATTTGGGGCTCTGTTCTACACTGAGGAGTTCTGGTGTGACTTCCCAGGGAGGCTTGACACACTGAAGAAGGGACTTTTGACACTCCCTCCAGTATTTGGCAAACCAGTTGTATACCTGCTCAGTGGTCAAGCTCATCTCTGAAGTGAAACCCACCTGCCCCAGAACTATGAATACTCTCCCTGGGTTACAGGGTGTACACAGTTGGCTGGTCAGCTTGTGCCCATCAAGAAGGGGGCATGAACCCTGCTAAGCTCTCCAGGGACAGCAAAGCATAGAACATTCTGTGGTGCACTGAGAGAGTGCTGTGTGGGGAGCATGTGCTGGGGGACCGGGCAGGGTCCCCACGGAGAGGACACATGGGCCTTACCTCCTGAGCTGACCCTACCACCAGGCAGATGTGGGCCCTGACTCCTGAGCTGACCCTGTGCCCAGACAACTGAACTCCAGAGCACCAATGCTAGGCCAGGAACATCCTGAGATCCTGGAAGAGAAGGGTCTACAGATGGTCCAGGTCAGGGCCATTTCTTTTCTTGGAATAACCCTTGTCTTAGGTTTCAAAGACTTCATCTCAGCTCTGGGAGCCTTGGCAGATTAGGCAGGGTGAGAAATGGAAACATCCCATGCAAGAAAACAACACTGGAGGGAAGAATTCAAGAAGATGTGGCACCAGCTGCTGAGGAACAGACCATTGGGGGACCTGGGGGACATCTGGTGGTAGCATAAGACACCCAGGAGAGGAAAGGTGGGTTTGCCACCTGGTGGAGTGTGATGACCTGGGCAGAGGGGAAGCCACCTGGAAGGAAAGGAGGTACAGGAAGGAGTGTAAGGAGTGTCCCTTTGGAATGAGATCAGCCAAAGTGGGAGGAGCAAACTGGGTAGAGGTGGGGAGAGACTGTAGGTGGGGACAGCTGCTTGGTGGAGCAGTCTGTTGATCATGGGACCTGCCTGGGCCATGGGGGGAGCTTCCTGTACTGCTTGGGGATTTTGGGGGTGATTTAGGAACTTTAATGGACGCCAAGTGTGTCACCTGTGGTGGGCTGTTGTCCTTACCTGCTGGGCCTTGCTGGTTTTCCTGAGGCAAAGTTCTGCACCTCCTGATACAACTCGGGAAAGCCTGGTTCTTGGGTCCTTCAGGGCAGAGGGAGAAGGGTGTGGGTTCCTGGATGAGGATAATGAGGAGGGTAGTTACAGAACAGGAGCCTCCACATGCTCTGTGCTCAGGACCCAGTTTTCTGAGGAAGACAGCACTTATCTCCCTGAACACCCATCCATTGGTCTCTTCCTAGGGACACGCCTCCTGTCCACGGCCTCTCCCACAAGGATGAACACACAGCATTATGATGAGTCCAGCTGAGGAGGCCCCCTGGACCATGCTCTGGGGTGGATCTCCACCTACCTACCCCCTCTGAAGGCACCCCCTACACTGCTCAGCACAGGCCTTTTCAGGGCCTGACTCGCACCCCACATGTACTTTCCTTGCAATGTTCTCTCCACCCTTGTCCTGGTCTTGGCCTCCCAAGCAGAAGTCCTCTATATCCCATGCCTCCCCTTGCTGACACGCATGGCCCCTGGACCCTTACCTCTCCTCTCACCTCCAGCACCTCCCACAGAACTCCTCACCTCTGATGACCTGGTCCTCATTTCCTTGAAGAGGCACATGCTGTCCCACCATACATCCCAAAGTTGGGAGCCCTCCTTAAGCCCAACTCTGTGGGACACAGTGGTCCCCACCACCCTGCCTTCCTGAGACACGCTCCCTGCTCACCACTATCTCCACAGGGACAGGCCTGTGAGTGGGTGAACACTGCAACCTGTCTTACCTTCCCTTCCCCTCCCACTGCTCCCCTGGGTGACTCACTCCTGTTGAAGCAGGATCACGCCTGTTGGTGACAGCTCACCCATGTTGTCTTATCCATTCCCAAGTCACCTCCCAGCCTACTGTTTCTCTGCCTTGTGCACTCCTGAACACTTCTCCTCACACCTCTGTGCTGCTCCGACTGCTCTAGGCTTCAAAGACATAGAGTCCCTTCCTCTAATCCAGGAGCAGCCTGGGTGCTGACTCAGCTGCCCATCTATGCACTCTGAGAGTTCTCAGTACCACTCACAAGGTGACCAAGGGGCACAGAGCTGGAACTGCTGAGCCTGGATGAGGGGTGTCAAGATTGGTGGCTGTAACTCTGCTGTGACTGAACTTTTTTGTAAGGTAAATGTGGCACACACAAGAGACATCTGATTGTGATAGCCTCAACATCCAGACACTGCTCTTACAACTCACACACCCCAATAACCCACCCACGGTGCTGACAGCCCTGCAGCCCTGTGCACGCTGGAGAAGAAAGCAGCATGCTCCTGGGTGTTCACACTCAGCATGGCACACTGGCATCTCACATGTGCCAGTCTGCAAGACCTCCACATCTGGCCATGACCTTTCTTCTCTCCAGTCACCTGGAGTTCTGGGACACACCTTGTCATCATGCATCCCCTCCACACCACCTCTCAGGGACACCAGCACAGTGAGGACAGAGCCCAGTTTCTCCAGCCTTCTGCCTGTGTTCTCCCACTGTCCCTCATCCTCCTGGGGGACCCCGATGTAAGGGTGAGCAAGCCCAACCACTGCCTGTTTCTACCCTTGTCCAGGGTTGCCACATGCTCTGCTCCTCCATATGGTTTCCACGTGCTCCAAGCACCAAGTACCCCTCAACTCCTGGCCTATGACCTTGCCCTTCTGCCTGGGCACCTGCTCATGTGGCCATCTGACCTGTTCAGGACTGACCAAGGCTTGGAGAGTTCTGCACTTGCCACCTTTGTAAACAGCTCCTTGTACCACAACAAAGAACTGACCTGTCCTGATCCTCTCCTGAAGGTGTTCTTCCACTGCCCCTCTACTATCCACTGCTCATAGCCCATGGCCAGCATCAGGGAAGAAGGGCTGTCCACAACCAGCACCTCCCAGCACCACAGGCAGAAGAAAAAACACCTCTCGCAAACAAGTTGAGAAGGTCACTCATCAACTCACTGCTGAGTCATGCCCTGGCAGGCTGTGAGCATCCAGAGGACCTATTGGCATCTGAGATCTGAGCTCATGAACTGCTCGACTCCTGAGGACCTGTCACCTGCTTCCACTAGCTGGTGGCTGGCACACAAGTAAATCTCTCTGGTCCCAAATTGCATTCATCTCTTCTTCCAGCAGGGATGAGGCCCTGAGACTAGCAACCTCAGAGTGAGACATGCAGTACATCCCCAAGAAGTGGTGACCCTGGGAGGAAAATCTGGCTTTGAGCTCTGTATCTAGCTGGACCCTTGTGCACCTCTCTCACATGGACCCTTAGCAGCTGACTGCACATTTCTGTGCCTCATGTGTACAGTGATGAAGGTACTGGAATTCATTAGATTAGAATTAATTTACCGCTGATCACATCGACAAATTATTTGGCACCTATCCTCTGCCAGATGCCCTTCTGACCACATCACACACTACTTATTCTAGTTCTTGCCACACTTTCATCCTGTGGCCCTGAGAGGCCCCCCGGATCCTATATGTGGGACACAGGTCCGTTAGCCCCACTTACCCTCCATGTCCACTGTCCCTGTCCACAAGCTCTGTCATCCTACCAAGCTCAAGGAGGCAGGTGGGTGGAGATGGTTCTGGTGCCCACTGCTGGCATGGACTCTGCCACCCAGCACTGAAGAGTCAGGGGGAGTGCAGTTCAGGATCTGGCTCACAGTGAACAGGAACCTCTGATGCCATATTGCTGGTGGTATTGGGGCTGCGACCTCCTGTCCCCACTGTCAACCCCTCTGGGGCCTTGGGGTACAACCAACCCTTCAACACCCTGGTGGAACCAGCACAGCCACATGCCTGGAGCACCACTTCCTTCAGCAGAAGCTCTGCAGGATTTTCAGTGCCACCACACCCAGCTCCAACACAGCCTTGTGGTAGTGGGTGTCATTCCTGAGCTGCTCCATCTTCTTGCTTCCTCCTGGCATCCAGCAGCTCTGGAAGAACATGCTGAGACCTGGCTGCCCCCACCAACACGGACTGCCAATCCCACAAACCAACCTTGGGGAAGGCAATGATGTCTGTGGTGAGGGAGGAGGTCTGGGTTTAAACAGCAAATCCACAGTGTGTTGAAGCAGGGCAGGGGCTACAATGCCTACCAGGCTCCCAGGAATGGCCCTGCCATGCACAGTTCTCAGGCTGTACCCACAAAAGGTCAAGGGGGTCACTGGCCTTGCCCCAAGACTTTCCTAGAATCAACACAAACTCAAGGCCACTGGCCACCAGGTACTGTCATCTCCTCAGGTTGTGGGACCATCTTGCCTGTTCAATTCCCTTCCTTCCTTAGGTGCAGACCAGGGTGTTGAGTGGGTATGGGCATTCTGGACCCTGACTCTGGGACCAGGTCAGAGACAGATGTGACCTCAGGGAGGGGGGACTGCCACCAGCAAGGAACCCACAGCAGGGACTTGGAAGTGGCAGCTTCCTCTATCATTATGCTTGCTCACTGAGGCGCACACGCACACTTCCTGATGTCATGTGTATTTTGAAGAATGGGGGATGGAGGTGGAGGGAAAAGCATGCAGACCTGCCATGTATAGAAGCAGCCGCCACAGGCTCATTTCCAATTGGGGGTCAATTTCTTATTCCATAGAGTCAGCAGTGGTCAGATTCCTCACTCCTCACCAGCAATGCTGAGCCTTCTCACTGTCCTCCATGCTCACCTATCCCTAGGCAAGAACCTGATACCATGATGAGGACACTGTGGGCACCCCAGGCTTTCAGTGTGAGGCTGGTGTCCAGTATACAGGATCTCCCCTGACAACACTCACTACAGGCTTTTGTCCACACCCTGCTCCATTCAGGTATGTGGCCTCAGGCACATTAATGCGGCCAACCACCCCTGCTACTCTGGCTTCCTCAGGAAGGTTGAAGGGCTCTTTAGTGGAAGCACAGTAGGAGCACTGGAGATGTGAGTGGTAACTGGTATCATTCACTACATCATGACCAGCTTCTACCTGGTTCATTTGTCCACTCAGCTCTTAACTAAACTATTTTATTGTTTGTTTGCTTTGGTCCAGGGGTTGAACTCAGGGACACTTTACCACTGAGTCACATCCCCCAGCCCTATTTTGTATTTTATTTAGAGACAGGGTCTCACTAAATTTCTTTGCACCCTGCTTTTGCTGAGGCTGGCTTTGAAATCATGATCCTCTGGTCTCAGCCTCCAGAGCCGCTGGGATTACAGTCATCTGCCACCGTGCCCAGCTTAATCTCCTCTGACAAGTTTTAAGTCTTCCAAGCTTTGCAGAATGTTGTAGATAATACCCAATGTATGCTTGATCTGGTAACAGCCTTTTCTGCAGAGCCCAGCCCTCACCTTTGCAGCTACAGGAGAAAACCCAGGTAGTGAGGTGGTGCTGGACCCGTTGAGATGGAGCACACAACGATCGTGTCTGAAGTCTTCTCCCACAAAGCTGCTCCTGCCTGAGTCAGCCTCTGCTGTGTCTTCCAGGCCATTGCAGAGTGATGAGATGTACCAGGAGTGGCCTGGCCACAAATCCTGCCACACTTGGCTGCCATCTGCCATGGCCCTAGCTCTTATGCTATGGCTGCCATCACTGACAGTCTGGATCCCTCCCTGGCTGCTTCCAAGTTGTGGCTGATGGGCCTTGCCCTGGTGTCCTGCGAGGAAGTCTGCTTCCACTACGGGCAGCTCATCCACGTTCATGGCTGTGCTTTGGTATGAGTCCTGCTGAAGCTATCATGGCTGCAGCTACCCTTGGCAATCCCACCTCTGAAGGTAGGTCCCCTCATTACGGATTGAGCTTCTGCATCAGAAACTTAGTTTGAGGGTAGAATGTGGGAAAAGTGTCTTCTGCTCAGCTCCCTGCTATGCACCACACTGCGGTCATCTGCCTCACTGCCAGAACCTATGCCACAGAGCAGGCTTCCCTCCTTCAGGTCAGGGCTCCGTGTGCCAAAGCCCAGGACAGAGTTTTCTTATTCTAGCTTCTTTTGTAGTTTTCACTTACATGTCCATTTTGTCCATCAAATCATAGACTGATTTCCCACCTTGCAGGGCACTGCGGTTTACCTGCATTTCTTAGTCTTCTGTGTATAATCTTTCCTCTTCAGCTTTTTGTTTCCTTGGGCTTTCATTGGGCCTTTCTTTTCATTTATCATCACCTTTTCTTAAACCCATAGAATACCTCAGGGTTTCACTCATCCCTCTGAGAATTATCTGCATGGGCCCTCCTCTTCCTGCTCCCACTGCAAGGGGTGACCTTCCCTGGTTGGGCGGGGTGGCATTGCCATCCCTGGAGTTCCCTTCTCTGCTTTGCTGGCAGGCTCCAGTCTTTCCTGGATGGCACTCTTTTTACTTCTTCCTTGACTCCTTTGTTTTATTAGAGATCATACTCAATTATCTTCCAAGACCAAGAACCTGCACAGTTCGTGGAAATGAAGCCAATGAGCACAAACATGAAGCAGGCAATGGCAAAGGATCAGTCTGATGTGGGAAGGGAAGTGGGATGCCATTAGGACCAAGTCAGGGAGCATGAAGGACACAGGTGCTAGGCAGTTCCAGCCACTGAGCACAGCAGGTCCACACACACCTCACATGACCTGGCCATTTCCTCTCCTCTGGTGCAACAGGAAAGTGGAGGCAAGGCTGCAGAGGACACATGCAGTCAAGCTTACAACAGACTTCTCTGTAACTGCCCAACCACAACCCCGCTGTGTCCTCCACAGAAGGCCACTCAAAACACCACACAGTACAGCTCAGTGAGAAGAGTGACTACTGTTACAGCCAACAGGGACAGCAAATGGAGTCAGATCAAAACACACAAAAAAACCCCAAGTTCATCCTGGGTGTGCATAATATTCTTGGAAAAGTTACCGACAAGCAGGACTACATCATGGTCCTGGAGCCGCAGAGGTTTGTGACATGGGGGGAAGGTGGCACATGCCTGTATTTCCAGTGGCTTGGGAGGCTGAGGAAGGAGGATTGAGAGTTCAAAGTCAGCCTCAGCAAAAGCAGTGTACTAAGCTACTCAATGAGACCCCATCTCTAAATAAAGTACAAACAGGACTGGGATGGGGCTCAGTGTTCAAGTGACTGTGAGTTCAATCCCTGGGACCAAAAAAAGAGGAGAAAACAAAACAAAACAAAACAAAACAACTCCTCACTTATGAAAAGAAATGCATTAGATTTATGCATATTGATTTTATATCTGGCCACTTTGCCGAATTCATTTATTAGTTCTAGACGTGTTCTAGTAGAGTTTTTTGGGTCCTCTAAATATAGAATCATGTCATTGGCAAATAGTGACAGCTTCAGTTCTTCTTTTCCTATTGGTATTCCTTTAATTTCTTTGGTCTGTCTAATTGCTCTGGCTAGTGTTTCAAGCAAGCTGTTGAATAGAAGTGGTGAAAGAGGACATCCCAAAACATACAATGGAGAAAAGATAGCCTCTTCAACAAATGGTGCTGGGAAAACTGGAAATCCATATGTAGTAAAATGAAATTAAACCTCTATCTCTCACCCTGCACAAAACTCAATTCAAAATGAATCAAGGACTTAGGAATTAGACCAGAGACTCTGCAACCAAATAGAATACAAAGTAGGCCCAGATCTTCATCATGTTGGCTTAGGATGAGACTTTCTTTACAAGACTTCCAAAGCACAAGAAATCAAAGCAAGAATCAATAAATGGGATGGACTCAAACTAAAAAGTTTTTTTCTCAGCAAAGGATACAATCAATAATGTGAAAAGAGAGTCTACAGAGTGGGAGAAAATCTTTACCATGCACACTTCAGATAGAGCACTAATCGCCAAAATTTACAAAGAACTTACAAAACCAAAAATGCAAAGAACCCAATCAATAAATGGGTCAAGGATCTGGAGAGACACTTTACAGAAGAGGATGAACAGGCAATCAATAAATATATGAAAAAGTGTTCAACATCTCTAGCAATTGGAAAAACACAATTTAAAACAACCTTAAGATTTCATCTTACTCTGATTAGAATGGCTTTTATAAAGAACACAAAAAATAATAGATGTCGGTGTGGCTGTGGGGAAAAAGGCACACTTTTACATTGCTGGTGGAGTTGCAAATTGGTACAGCCACTCTGGAAAGCAGTGATTCCTCAGAAAACTTGGAAAGGATCCACCTTTTGACCCAATAATCCCACTCCTTGGTTTATACCAAGAGAACTTAAAATTAGCATACTACAGTAACACAGCCACATCAATGCTTTTAGCAGCTCAATTCACAATAGCTAGACTGTGGAACCAACCCAGATGCCCTTGAACAGATGAATGGATAAAGAAGATGTGGTATATATACACAATGGAATACCACTTAGCCATAAAGAAGAATAATATTATGGCATTTTCTGATAAATGAATGGAATTGGAGATTATCATGCTAAGTGAATTAAGCCAATATCTGCCAGGGTCCAGCCCTAGCAGGGGTGGAGGGACAGCCTGGTGAGAGGGACAGCCTCCGTTGGTGGGGTGGGGAAGTAGCACACAGAAACCAACTGTTCTGAGGCTAAATCTGAATCTGAATTGCCTTTATTCACAATCTCTGGGGATTTATATACCCTAGCTTACAACTCAGACTTCAATGATCTACAGAAGTGAGAAGTCAATTCGCTGAACACAATTATTACAATTAAGTCACAGCTAGCCATTTTTAAGATCCCACCAACCCATATGCACTTTTTTCCAAACTATTCATCATAATATACACCTGTATAGGAAAGTGAAGGGTCAGCTGGGAGCAGTAACTGTTAACCTAGGGGCAATCAGCAACTCCTGATGGGTTCCCTCCCAAGAGTCCCTATTGCTTAAAGTCTTACTAGTTAAAGGGATAACAGGCTTATTTTTATGTTCCAATTCTCCCTGGAAATTTGCAAATGCAGATAGCCAAACATTACAAGAGTCAGAAGGAGCATGCCACGCCCATATTTCCCAGAAGATTAGACCATGCAAAAAATCCTCCTTATTCTTAGTGGAACCGTGTCAAGCACTGAGGGGAACAGCAGTGGGTGCTGTGAATCCTAAAAAACAAAGGCCAAATGTTTTCCCTGATAAGCAGAAAATGATATAGAATCTGGTTGGGGGGTGGGGAGTGAGAGAGGAATGAAGGATCTTTAGATTATGTAGAGGGAAAAGAGAGAGGGTGGGGGTGGGGGTATGAGAAGTGGTGGTATGAGACAGACACCATTACCCTATGTGCATGTGTACGAATGTGCATCATGCACAACCATAGAAATTAAAATATGTACCCCATATGTGTACAATAAATCAAAATGAAGTCTGTAAAACTAAAAATAAAATATAAAATTAATTAAAACAGGTGCACCTGTTCAGTGGAGTCACCCAAGGGCACTCAAGAGGTCCAGTAGAGGATGCCTATCATCCTGAATCTGCTAGGCTGGGCCTTGGTCATCATTCATGGGGCTCTTGACAGTTTTGCACATATAGACTTAGTTCATTGCATATCAAACCAGTACTTGCTTTTTGACCATGAACTACATAATATCCATAGTGATGACTCTGAAAATAAATGTCTGAATTGTGCATTTGAAAACAGTGAAGATGGCAAATTACACGTTATATGTATTTTACCACAAGAAAAAAGTAATAATGAACAGGAAAACACCCTTGCCCTAAGGCAGTGACAGTCTGATTGGGGGTGTCAAGACAGAGTGATGGTGACAGATCCCATGATGGGAGCAGGATACAAAAAGGAAGACCTTGTTTGCAGAGAGGCTTGTGGTATGAGAATTCTAAAACCTCAGATGGCCTCCAAATCCTGGACTCCACAGCTCTGAGTCAGCCTGGGAGTTTTTCCTGGTCTCTTCTTAGTAACTTGAGGGCCAGCATTCAATAGTCAGCCTGTTTGTCATTACATTTCAATGAGCAGCCTGTGCTCAGAGGAACACCCTACATCACAGTGACATTTTCTCTCTCCTTGCTCTAAGGGAGATGTAATTGACTGAAGCACAAATAATATTTTATCTGGACTGCAGGACATAAATTTCCAGTGTGTTCCTGCTGGACCAATTTTATTGCTGATATTTTGGCCTGCCATTTGTTTTTCTGCATGCAGTAACAGAAATGTAAGCCTGAGAAAGTGTCCAGACACTTTGGGCTTTGAAATGTGCTTCAGGGCCAGTGATGCTGCCTGTGCTGTTGCCAGTGCTGGTGGCTGAAATGAGGGAAATCCCTGAGACACAGGAGTGCCCAGGAGGCTTGTGCTCCTGAGAGTTGTCCTCAGTATCACTAGGAATCCAGCCTCTGGGTCACAGAAGCACACACATGTGTGGAGTAGCCAAGCAGGCTCCTTACACTGTTCCCACATCCAGGCATGGTCCTGCGGAGTGCCCAGAATGAAGATGGGTGCGGGCATGGATCTGTGTGCTTCAGGCCTCTGCACCAGCCAGCCCGGGGCTTCTATGGAGGTCAGTTCTGGAATCTCACAGGGAGTCTGCCATTCTGGTCCTGCTGCTAGACAGCTGTGTGCTGGTGACTCCCATCTTTTGTCATTGTGGGACTCGGTTTCCTCTCTCTGTAAAAGTTCTTTTCCATATCTGTACTTCCATCATGCCATAGCTGTGATGAAAGAGAAGACAAAAGATGACTGAAAAATGGAACAGAAAAAATACCTCTCAGTAGCAACTCAGCAGTTTCCAATTTAAGTGACTTCTCACATCTCAGGTACCTCTGTTTATTAGTTTTTGTTGTTGTCTGTGTTTGTGTTTTTGTCTTCTTGTTCTGCTTTAGATGAGGTATCAATATACTGCCCATTCTGGTCTGGAACTCATGGGCTCAATAGAGTCTCCCTCCCAAGACTCCTGAGCAGCTGGGATGACAGGCATGCAAAGATACCATGGTTTTCATTAAGGGAGATAAGTTGAGACAAATAGAGGGAACTCAATAATTTAGCTTCCATTTCAGATAATTATTCCATATAAAACATTTATTACTTTTCTCTTACTCACTGCTTGGGTGGGCTTATCTCATTGGACAATTTCACAAAGCATATT
>JAJEJO010051552.1:0-15850 GCA_020662805.1 Glaucomys volans
GATAAGATTACTGGGTCATATGATAAAAGCACATTTAAATTCATTAGAAATTGTCAAAGTGACTGAACCATTTTATATTTCCACCAGTAGTGAGTTTGAGTTCTAATTGCTCCATATCTACCCCCAAACTTGGTATTTTTACCTTTTTACTTTTTGTTATTCTGTTGGGTAAGTATAGGTGATTCATTTGTGATTTTAATCTACTTTTCCCCGATGATAATGATGTTGAACATTTTTTTCATGTGGCCATCTACATTTTTGCATGTGCATGTGAATTACCTCTACGAGTGTTTTAACTCTTTTTTTTAAAAAAAAAGCAGATTAGTTGTCTTATTAAGTTATAAGACCTATGGATTAAAGTACTGTGTATGAGCTATGTGCTGTGTAAATATTTTGTCTGGCTTGCCTTTTCATTTCCTAAATAGCTTTTGAAGATCAGTAGTGTTTTTTAATTTTGATAGTGTTTAATTCACAAATTTTTCCTTTTGTAATTCAGGAGTTTCATGTTCTACTTAAAAAATTCTACCTAACCCAAAGTTAGCAAGATTTTCTTCTAGAAGTTTTATAATTTTAGCTTTAGCATTTAGATCTATGATCCATTTGGGTGGGGTTGATTTTTTGGGGGAGTGGGAAGGGTACCAGAGATTGAACCTCAGGGGCACTCAACCCTTGAACCACATCCCCAACCCTATTTTGTATTTTATTTAGAGACAGGGGTCTCGCTGAGTTAGCACTTTGCTTTTGCTGAGACTGACTTTGAACTAGCTATCCTCCATTGAATTGGTCTAGCTCCTTTGTTGAAAGTCATTTGACCATATATGTTGGTACTAATAATCTTGCTCAATTAAACTCTGTCTGCCTTTACAGTAAATAAGCCTTAAAATCAGGTAAAATCCTTTGTGGTGGTAGTTTTTCCAAATTTTCTTAGTAATCATATGTCTTTTGTATTTCCCTATACATTTTAGAGGCAGCTTATCAATTTCTATAAAAAGTCTGCTAGGATTTTTTTTTTTTTTTCGGTGCTGGAGATTGAACCCAGGGCCTTGTGCTTGCAAGGCAAGCACTCTACCACTTGAGCTATATCCCCAGCCCTCTGTTAGGATTTTAAAGAGTGTTGAATTCAGTCTATATATCAATTACAGGGGAACTACTGTCTTATTAATATATTCAGTCTTCCCATTCATGCTAAGATCTTTTGAAGCATTCTTTTTCCTCTTTTCAGCACGCATCTTTCTTTTCCATTTACTCCAAAAGTTTTTAGCCATCCTTTATAAGACCACCTTCTGCAAGCAGAAGTCCCCTTTGTAGTGCTTTTTGTTTGTTTTTCTTATTGCTTAAAACCTAAAATACAATGTTAGGTAAAAGTGTTGAGAACAAACTTCATTGCCTTTCCCCCAGTTTTAGTGAAGGAAAGCACTGAATCTTTCAACATCGAGTCTAATGTTCACTACTAGGTGTTTATGTGGGTGGCCTGAATGAGGTTCAGGAAGTCCCTTATATTCCTAGCTGGAGAGGTATTTTTGTTTTGATTTGTTTTATCATGAATGGGTGTTGAATTTTGTTGGATGCTTTTTTTGCATTTATTAAGATGATCATATGATTTTTCTTTCTTCCTTTTTACTAGTCAATTATATTAAATAATTTTAGATAGTAAGGCAACTTCATTCTTGGCATAACTTCTGCTTGGTCACAATGTATTATTTATTATTATTTTTATTTATTGTGGAATTCAATTTGCTAAAATTTTGTGTAGACTTTTAACATCTTTGTTTATTAGGGTTACTGACCTGTAGCTTTTTAATATCTCTGTTTGTTTTTGGTAGTAGGGTGATGCTTGTATCAGAAAATGGGTTTGGAAGTATTCCTTCCTCTTCATTTTTCCAGAGGAATGTGTAAAGAATAGATCTTATTTCTTGCTTAGATGTTTATTAGAATTCACCAGTAAAGCCAGGTATGGTGCACACACTTGTAATCTCAGCTACTCGGATGACTGAGGCAGGAGGATCACAAGTTCAAGACCAGCCTCAGCAATCAGCAAGATATTGTCTCAAAATTAAAGAATAAAAAAGGACTGGGGGCATGGTGTAGTTCAGTGGGTTCAATCCCCAGGGCCAAAAAAAAAAAAAAAGAATTCCACCAGGGAAGCAAGCCATCTGGGTCTGGAGTTTTCCTTATGGGAATTCTTTTTTTTTTTTTTTTTTTTTTTTTTGTGCTGGGGAATGAACCCAGGGCCTTGTGCATGTGAGCGAGTCAAGCACTCTACCAACTGAGGGATATCCCCAGCCCCTCCTTATGGGAAGTTTTTAATTACACATTCAGGTAGTTTAATTGACATGTAAAGGCTGCTTAGTTTATCTGTTTCTTCTGGAGGGCACTTTGTTAGTGTGTTTTTTTTCAGAGAATTTGCCCAACTCATCTAAAGTGTTGAGTTTATATGCATATAGTTGTTCATTGTATTTCCTTATTGTTTTTTAAATATTTTAATTATCTGTAGTTATATCATCTCACATTCTTAATATGGTTAATTTTGTTGATCTTTTCAAAGAACCATTTTTTTATTTTATCAATTCTGTTTCTCTTTTCCATTTTATTGACTTTTTGATCTTTGTTTTTTCCTTTTTTCAACTTACTATTGGTTTAAGTAAATTGTGATCAGAATATCTGGAAATAAATTTGTTCACACTGGGTATTATGTTTTCTATATTTACTACAACTTACTCTTCCATGTTAGCATGGAAAATAGGTGTATTTTGTAATTTTCAACTTAATTATTTTATACATTTTCAAAAAATTAAAATCACCCAGCCCTGTAAAGAAGAAAATCAATATCAGAAAAATCAGAAAGTTAGCTATATGAAACCTTAAGATGAGCAAAATATGCTTAGATATTTTGATCACAAACAAAACTAAAGAGCACAAGATACATGTCTTATCATCTATGGAATAAAAATTCTTAAATGGAATTTCCACTATAGCAAAAAAGCAAAGAAAATTAACTCTTGGCAACCTTGAAAAATCTTACCATAAGGGAAGTTTCAAAGAGAACTAATCAATCACATGTACTCTGTGTATTTTCTTAACTCAGTAAAGAAAATAAGGAAATATGAAGAAGCCAAAAGAAAAATTCTCCACGGTGAAATCACTCAAAAATAATCAGTTAACAGTGGATTTAATTTCTCTAGACCTATTCATAAACTTGGTTAGCTGCTTATTTTTACATGGTTGTAATCTTGTGAATTTGCATCATATATCCCTGTCTTAATATTCTAATTATTTTTCTCTATTACTTTAGGATAGACTTCCCCAAAAATTGCAGGTTTGAGCATCCTTAATCTGAAATCCAAAATGCTCCAAAATCTGAAACTTTTCGAGCACTGATGTGGAAAATGCTACATCTGCTCTCATGTTAAGATTGTAGTAAAAATGTAGGCACATTAATAATATTATGCAGAATTTTCTTCAGTTTATATGTGTAAGATATATATGAAACAAACAAATTTTGTGTTTGGACTTATGTCCTATCCCCAAGACATTATGTATGTATGCAGCTATTCCAGAATAAATTTTGAAAAATCCAAAGTTTGAAAAGATAAAGGATGTTCAACCTGTACTAAATGAAGGTTGTAAATATTTTTGATACGTATTACCACACTGCTTTTCAAAAAGTATTTCACTAACTAATACTTGTCAGCCAAGTCTGATTTTGCCACACCCATGCTTGGATTAGACATAATAATTTTTAATATATTTGTGATCACAAACAAAAGTAAAATGTTCCTGATAATATTACAACATAATTTTGCAGATTAAGTGGCTTCTGTTCAGTTTTTAAAATAAAACTGTAATAGAACATGCTTATGATATAGTATTTCTTGACTATAAAGACAAATTATTGTTAGTTTGTAATTCAGCTAACCTCAAAAGTGTCCTTAAGATCTGAAAGAAGATTTTACAAAATGCTTAATTGACAGGAAACAGTTTTTATAATGGGGGAATGTAGCTTATTAAGAAATATCTGAGCCGGGCACGGTGGCACACGCCTGTAATCCCAGCACTTGGGAGGCTGAGGCAGGAGGATCGTGAGTTTAAAGCCAGCCTCAGCAACTTAGTGAGGCGCTGAGCAACTCTGTGAGACACTGTCTCTAAGTAAAATACAAAATAGGGCTGGGGATATGGCTCAGTGGTGGAGTGCCCCTGGGTTCAATCCCCAGTACCAAAAAAAAAAAAAAAAAAAAAAGCAATTTCTCAGATGTATCCAAAAATGTATTTATAGAGTTTCATTGATTCTTTTTTTCAAATGGTTCTAATAGAAATAGCAAAATAATCATAGAAATTTAAGATTTCTGTCAGAGGGAATAAATCTTTATTAAAATAATTTATCTCAGATATATTCTTCTTTTCAAGGTATCACAGACGTCGTAAGAATCTGAATCCTCCAAAAGACAGATGATATTGAGATTCTTGGAAGAATCAAAGAAAAATGTTAATCCAATGTCTCATTTGCCATTTGAGAAAATGCAATCTGGTGTATTCACTAATATATTATATGTAAAATAATAAAATGTCTTTTCATATGTTAGAATATGTATTAATACTGGATTTGACATTTTTATTTAGAGAAACTATTTCATCTTGTTTTCCTTTTGAGATATTAAAAGCTACCACTGATTTTTAGTGTCTTTAGTATGAGTATTTTTACATTATCAGGCAAACATTGTTATTAGTATAAATATGGTTAATAAAATATGTGTGCTTCTGAAGGAATTTTTAAAATTTATTTTTATTGGTGCATTATAATTTTACATAACAGTGGGAATCATTATGCCATACTTGTACATACACATAATTTGATCGGTTTCATTCCACTGTACCTTTCCCTTCTCCCTCCCCCATCTGCTTGCTCTCTGCTCTATTTAATTACTACGTTGTAAGTACATATGAAAGCTGTATTCACTGTGGGATATTTGTACCTGGATACAGCATAATTTGGTAGATTTTGCTCCCCAGTACTTCCCATGTCCTCGCTCTTCCCTCCCTCAATTTCAGGAAGGGGTTTTCAAATTGCCTTTCAGAATAAACTTACAAGGATAACCCAGAAAACAGATGTTGGAGCATTTCCATTGGCTTTTAGGAAGTAATTAAATTAGTTACATTTTAATCAGTTTCTACTGTCTGCTAGGCTCTTTGCATACGTTATTAAATTCTCCCAATAATTCTTTTAAGAAGAAGCATCAAGACTGGGGTTGTAGCTCAGTAGTGGAGCACTTGCCTCTCATGTGTGAGGCAGTGGGTTTGATCTTTGGCACCACATAAAAATAAATAAAGGTTTATAGTGTCCATCTATAACTAAAAATTTTTTTCTTAAAAAAAAGCATCATCGGGCTAGGGTTGTGGCTCAGTGGTAGAGCGCTTACCTAGCATGTGTGAGGCACTGAGTTTGATACTCAGCACCACATATTAATAAATGAATAAAAATAAAGGTCTATCTAAACAAATATATTTAAAAAAAAAAAAGCATCATCCTCATTATACAGATTAGGTTAAGGGACTTGTACTCTACCTAGCAGACTGGAGAGCTAGGATCTGAAATTGTCAGGCTCCAAAGGCTTCTTCAGTGCATTGCAGTGACAAATGGGTTGATCTCTTTCACCCAAAAATGTACTTTTTCTAGAGACGTTTCTAGAAAGAATATTATATAAATAGTTTGGAATTTTTTTTTTCTGTCTTAAAAAAATTACACTAGCAATGGATACAGTGGTGCACACCTGGAATCCTAGTGACTTGGAAGGCTGAGGCAGAAGGATCCCAAGTTTGAGGTCAGCCTGAGTAATTTAGCAAGATCCTTTTCAAAATAAAAAGGACTGGACTGGGGATTTAGCTCCATAGTAAAGTGCTTGCCTGGCATGCATGAGGACCTCCCTGGGTTTGTTTGATCCCCAGCAATACAGAACTAAAAATAAAAAAAGGGCTATGGATGTGACTCAAAGGTAGAGTATCCTGGGTTTAATTCCAAATACCAATAAATAAATAAATAAATGCGAACAGCTGCAGCTTAGATTAAAAATGTTTCACCAGACTGTAGTGTTCCAGCCATGTTAATAGATTAATCCGCACACATAGAATGTTTAGAAGCATCGTGATTTCTGTTGAGCAGGTGAGGAATTTTTTTAAAAAATTTTTCAGTTGTAAATGGACACAGAAACTTATTTTGTTTATTTTCTTGTGGTGCTGAGGATTGAACCCAGTGCCTCACGAGTATGAGGCAAGCGCTCTACCACTGATCCACACCCCCAGCCCCAGATGAGGAATTTTTAAGGAGGGAAAGTGCAAATATTTGTGATATTTGTAAAGTTGATTTGAAAATAATTTTTCATTCAAAGTCTATAGTTTAATTCTTTCAGTAAAGGAAATTTAACTAAAGGTCCCAGTGGTTTGTAAAATGTAAAGAATGGTAAATAACAGAGAGGTAAGGAAATAATTAGTAATGGCTTCCCTCTACTACCCAAAGGAAATGTTTTTAAATAGCTACTTTTTTGTTAACTATTAATTTTTTGGAAAGAATAAAAAAGTTTTGATATAAATTTGATAATCTAAAATATTTGCCAACTGTTGACACATCTTTCAAAATGGTTCATTTTTAAAAAATATTTTAAGTTGTAGATGGAACAATACCTTTGTTTTATTTATTTATATTTATGTGATCCTGAGGATCACACCCAGTGCCTCACGCGTAGGCCAGCACTCTACCGCTGAACCCCAGCCACAAAAACAGTTAGTTTTTTTCAGATTTATTTATGCTCAAAATTTTTAAAAGATTGAGATATGTTATAAATGTAGAAAGAATAAAGAACTGAACCAAGATGAAATGATGAAAATTCTCTTTAACTTCAAGATGCCCAAACCACATACTCACATGTCAATGCTTTGGAGAATTAACTAGACTTTATTGTACTGGAAATACAGGTTAACATTGTAGTTGAGCTGGGTGCGGTGGCGCACGCCTGTAATCCCAGCACTTGGGAGGCTGAGGCAGGAGGATCGAGAGTTCAAAGCCAGCCTCAGCAACTTAGCGAGGCCCTAAGCAACTCAGTGAGACTCTGTCTCTAAATAAAATACAAAATAGGGCTGGGGATGTGGCTCAGTGGTGGAGTGCCCCCGAGTTCAATCCCCAGTACCAAAAAAAACCAAAAAAAAAACATTGTAGTGGATGGAATTTTGGTCTTCATGGGCTGCTGATGTTTAGTTTTGCTAAACAAACATTCCATCACCAGCATCACTTCCCTGTTCTTCCCCCCTCCACCCCATAGAAATCTGTTATCCACTACCATTAACATCTGCCCCCATCCACCACTGGGGTACTGGGGCACTTTACCATGGAGCTACATCCCCAACCCTTTTTTATTTTGAGATAGGTTCTCCCTAAGTTGTCCCTGCTGGCCTCAAACTTGAACTTGTGATTTTCCTACTTCAGCCTCCCATGTAGCTGGGATTTCAGGTGTATACAACCATGCCCAGCATCACTAACATTTTTATGAAATGTGCACTTACTTGTTTTAACAGACACTTAAAAATTATATAAAGTGGTATGGGCCTTTGCATTGAATAAACAGCTTCATGAAAAACTATCCAGTTCTCATATTTCCATCGATTGCTAGAACCACCAGAGGGCACTCTCACATAGGGTTCAATTTGAACATCTCATCCTGAGGGAGTGACTGTTGAAAGCACTTAATTAGCAAAGATTTGGGTATACATTAGTTGATAATGAGTAGTAGAATAAATGACAGTAGTGAAATGTTGGAATAGTATGTGGCCATTTTTCTTTAAAAAATTTATTGGTGCTTTATAATTGTATATAATGGTGGGATTCATTGTGATATATTCGTTCATGCATGCTGCATTAATTGATCTATTTCATTCCCTGGACCTACCCTTTTCTTCCCCTCTACCTGCTTCATCCTCTTTCTACTGGTCTCTCTTCTATTTTCATGAGCCTCCTTTTCTTTCCTTTTTTCTCCTCTAGCTTCTGCATATGAAAGAAAACAGGACCCTTGACTTTCTGAGTCTGGCTTATCTCACTTAGAGATCACTTATCTGATCATTATCATATGTTTTCCAGTTATATACATTCCTGCAAATGACATAATTTCCTTCTTTATGGTTGAGTAAATCTCCATTCATCTGTTGACAAATACCTAGGTTGGTTCTATAACTGGGTTGTTTTGAATTGTGCTGCTATAAACAAGAGTATGCATGTATTACTATAGTATGCTGACCAGAAGTGATATAGCTAGATCATATGGTGGGTCCATTTCTAGTCTTTTGAGGAACCTCCATACTGATCTCCATAGTGGTCTGAGGCCTTTTTTCATTATGTTTGTTCATCCATCAAATATTGACAAAACTACAAATTGTGAAGAAGCCTCCATTTTGGTTGGCCAATAGCAAAAAATGATTTCTTCTTAAGACCATAGTACCTACTGAATAATTCCTACAGAGCAACTTAATTTTTCTAATGACATTGTTTTCCAATCATGAATGTAGTTCACTATTATTTTTAAAAATTGGAGATTAAATAGAAAAATAATTGCCCCATCCAAAGATAGCATTAACATTTTTATACACCTTTTCTTTCTCTGCATAAATATGTTTTAGAAATAAAAATAAAATAGGGCTTATTATGTGCTGTTTTGTAACTGGCTTTTTTCACTTAATATGAATTTTTCCATATCATTAAATACTCCAATTTTATGGGTACATACTCTATAATATGGATTGTGATAATTTAATTAACTTCCTGCTGTTAGACACCATCATTTTTTCTGTTCCATGTTATAAACAATGCTGTTATTAACATCCTGGTAGATCCTGAGTGTTTTTTTTAAGATTAATTTCTCAAAGTGTAATTGTTGAATCAAAAAGCTTGCACACTTATATACATTTTAAAAATTTGTGGTTTAAGGGGATGAAGGGGAAAGGGGAGGAGATGGTGAGGGAGATATTGGGGAATGAAATTGATCAAATTACTTTTTATGCACATACAAATATGCTACAATGAAGCTCACCATTCTCTACAAATAAGACGCACCATAAAAGGTTGCGGTTTAGGGCTGGGGATATAGCTCAGTTGGTAGCTTGCCTTGCATGCACAAGGTCCTGGGTTCAATCCCCAGCACAAAAAAAAGACTGTAGTTGAAACTTTATACTTCTAACAGCAATATGAAAACATTTTCTCTACACTTGTACTATATATTTTTTTTCTTCTTTTAGTTCTGAGGAGTAAACCCAGGAGTCCTCAACCATTGAGCCACATCCCCAGCCCTTTTTAAAATATTTTATTTAGAGACAGGGTCTGGCTGAGTTGCTAAGTGACTCGACTGCCTTTGAACTTGAGATCCTCCTGCCTCAGCCTCCCGAGGTGCAGAGATTTACATGCGTGCACCACCGTGCCCAACTTTGCACTAAAATTTTAAAACATCTTTATCAGACAAGGAATGGATAATGTTTTGATTTTCATCAGCCACTTTAAATTTAGTATGTCCGACTTAAAAGAATATGAAATGTAACAAGTTTCGGGTCCTAGCTTAAATGTTAAATTCAAGCGAACTGTTGTTCCTTCATTTCCTTCATAGCACTTCTTAGCACTTTTCTGTAATGTGTTTCTTCTGCTTTCCCCACAAAACTTCCATTAGGTATCCCAAGAATTTCAGTTCTATAGAGGAACTGGGTCAGCTTCTGTTATATACAACACTGCATCTCTCCATAACACTTAATCAAAGTTTGTTACTAGGCTTCTTTTGTTGTTGTTGGGTGTTTTTTACTGCTGTTTTGTTTTGTTGTGTTGGTGTACTGGGGATTGAACCCAGAGGTGCTGTACCACTGAGCTACATGCCCAGTCCTGTTTATTTTTTTACTTTGAGACAGAGTCTTGTTAACTTATTTAGGGTCTTTCTAAATTGCAGAGGTTGGCCTCAAACTTGGAATCCTCCTGCCTTAGCCTCCTGAGTAGCTTGAATTACAGGCATGTACCACTGCACTTAGCTGTTGTTAGGCACCTTTTCATGTGATTATTTGATAAATGTCTACCTCCCCTCCTAGACCATAAATTCCATGACTTCCAAAGACTTTGTGTGATTGAGTATCCGCATTCCTAATTGCCTGACACCTTCATTAACCCACGGGCATCTGAGTAAGGTTTTATAAAAGAAATTGCTCTAGTGCAGAGGATTTTAACCCAAGGATTCCGGAATAGGATTTGGGATGGGAAGTATCTATGAAACTCTTGGAAGCGTGTAGAATTTCGAGACTGTATTTGTTTTCCTGGGGGCAGGTTCTGTGGTCTTCCTGCAGCTCATGAATGTCTGTATCACATCATTCCCTGATTTTACTTGCTAAGCACCTAGTAATTTTGGGGGCGGGGGGTGGGTAACTGGGAATTGAACACAGGAGCCTCAACCACTGAGCCACATCCCCAGCCGTATTTTGCATTTTATTTAGAGACAGGGTCTCACTGAGTTGCTTAGGGCCTCGCTTTTGCTCAGCCTCCCCAGCATCTGGGATTATAGGTGTGCACCACCACACTCAGCTAGCACTTAGTAATTTTAGAACTGAAATAATGCTGATAAGTGAGATAGTGAGTATGGTTTCCACATATTTCAGGAGACATTTTTAATTATATTCCAATAAGAATAAAAGAAAAGAAGCTAAGATATCATATCCTTTCATTTTGGATGTCTTCTGGGCCACCCAAAACGCGTTAGCAGTTTTAGATGTGTCTTTTATTTCCAGAAATAAGTCAAATTGAATATCATCCCTCCAACAACAGTAGTTAGTAAACTCTTTTTTGGTAAGGACATATATATGAATGTTTCCATTACTTTTAGGGAAAGGAAATAGTTTCTTAAATTTTTTTATCAGAAGTTCAAAATAACTTGCTAATATTCTTATCAAAGTAATGTGTAAATATTCTAATGCCAAAGAAAAAATTTCCCCATTGAGCTCAGCCCTTAGCTCCTTGCTATTTTTTAATGTGTCATCTAACCTTCTCAAAGTGAGAATGTTTTGAATGTACTGGGAAGAAATACTCAGGAAGAACATGTAATGTGCTTTCTACTTTTGTACAATGGCACTCATTTTTACTTAGTAACATAACCTCATATTTATATAGCCTCCTTCTGCAGAAAACCTGGAATGCTTCATGGTGATGATTACCTGAATTCTTATAATGTTACTTGTAAATGAGCTCCTGTTTTTAGATAGAGAAACTGAGTCAGAATCACACAATTATATCTGGGAATCACCAGTAAAATCTGGATGTCTTCTGAGTCTTAAAAACTCATCATGAGTGTCTCATCTCTCCAATATTCTCCAAGCATCTGATCATTTCAGCAAACTTTATGAAGTGTCTATAGAATTTGAGCCACTGTGGATTCAAAGGCAAGACCTTGTTCCTAATTGACAAAGTATCTTGGCCAGACTTTCCCTTCTTTCTCCTCTAGTTACAGTTAATCTCTTTCTCACTTAGAATCCAAAACATATTAAATCACTATTCTACCATTTACTTCAATTTGTCTTGAACTGGAATAATGTTTACAGTTAATGACATGGTCAGTGTGGCAGTTTGGATGGAAGCTGTTGGACTTTTCAATAACTACCTCCACATATAATTACCATGAATAAGATCATAGAAGATAGAATGGTCAAACTGAAAGATATCTTAAAGATAATTTGGGGGCACAGATATAGGAACTGAAGTCCAGAGAGACTAATTAACTTGCCCAAGATCACAGCTCACAGCAGAACCAACCAATGTCTTCTTTAAACATTAATTATATTTTTATATGTATATTTATGCATATGCGTATGGATGGAGTTTGCCTCCAGCAATAGATGGCACAGTGGTATACTAGTAAAAGCTTAATAACTGGCTCTAGTTCGTTATGTTTGCCAATTCCCATGGTATAAATGCTCACATCATGACTGATTTTTTTTTTTTTCTTGGCCAAGGACCGAACTCAGGGCCTTGTGCTTGCAAGGCAAGCACTCTGCCACTGAGATAAATGCCCAACCTCACCATGGCTAATTTTAAGTTAACAACTGGATCACAAAAATTCCTGAAAATTTAGCCAGGCATGGGGGTGCCCACCTTTAATCCCAGTGGCTTATGAGGCTGAGATAGGAGGATCAGGAGTTCAAAGCCAGACTCAGCAAACTAGCAAAGCCCTAAGCAACTTAGTGAGAACCTGTCTCAAAATAAAAAATGGAAAGGGCTGGAGAGTGGCTTAGTGGTCCAGCACCCCTGGGTTCAGTCCTTCCAAGCTTTGGCAATCACAAATAAAGCTGCTATAAACATCCATGTGCAGGTTTTTCGTGGTCATGTTTCCAAATCCTTTTTGGTAAATACCAATGACTGGTTGCTGGGTCATATGACCCAGTTAGTTTGGGAGGTAACTGTCAAAGCAGCCATGCCATTTTGTATTCCAATTACTCTACATCCTTGCCAGCAATGAGTGTTCACCATTCTGGATTTTGTTCGTTTTAATAGGTATACTGGTGTCTCACTATTGTTTTAATTGACATTTCCCTGATATGAGGAGGAACATCATTTCACTCACTTTTTGAATCTTTCATATTTTCTTACTTAAGTATTGAAATTTTAGAGAATATTTTGGAGATGAGTCTTTGTCAGATAGAGGTACTGAGAATATTTTTATGGAGTTTTAAGATTAGATGTGTTAGTAAGAAAGAAGGGAACATTTCAGGCAGGGGATGCAATAGATATGAAGGTCTGGAGTGAGTTTGCTTCACTTCTCATTAATACCATATTATTGATGGAAAAACAAGTTTCATTGGAATTTTTGTCAACACTTAGCCTTTCTATCTGGGCATGCCTGTAATTCCAGCAGCAAAGGAGGCTGAGAAAGGAGGATCATAATTTCAAGGCCAGTCTCAGCAATTTAGTGAGGCCATAAGCAATTTAATGAGACCCTGTCTCTTAATAAAAAAATTAAAAGGTCTAGGGATGTGGCTCAGCGGGTAAGTGCCCCTGGATTCAATCCCCAGTACCACCCCCAACCCTGCCCACCCCCCAAAAAAACCTAGACTTTTCTGAATGCAGTAGTATCTGTAAGCCTGATGTAGACAATGGAAGTGATTCTGAATTAATAAAAGCCGATAGTTCTAGTTTTACTCATAGATATGATTCCTCAAAAATTGAGTTCAGTTTTGTAGCCATAAATGGAGAAATGGTAAAACTGTCATGTGTTATTTGCTGAGAAGGGGTGGCAAATAAAAAAATAAAATCATCAAAACTAAAGCAATAATTGAACAGAAACCTTAAAGAGATAAGTCCAACACTGAAAAAAGATTGATAAAATTTAAAAGATTAGAAAAAGCAGAGATTCAATGTTTTACAAATAAACATTTCAGTGTTTTACAGGCTTCTTCTTTTTTTTTTGGTCTTAGGGATTGAACTCAGGGGCACTCGGCCACTGAGCCACATCCCCAGCCCTATTTTGTATTTTATTTAGAGACAGGGTCTCACTGAGTTGCTTAGGGCCTCGCTAAGTTGCTGAGGCTGGCTTTGAACTCATGATCCTCCTGACTCAGCCTCCCAAGTCGCTTGGATTACAGACGTGAGCCACCACGCCCGGCTACAGGCTTCTTTTAAGGTAAGCAACTTCAGGTCACTGAAACAAATACACACCAAACATGCTGGATTCCCCAGAGGACTGTATTTCAAGATGGGGACACTAGCTGGGGGTAGTGGTGCACGCCTATAATCTCAGCTACTCTGGAGGCTGAGGCAGGAGGATCACAAGTTCAAGGTCAACCTGGGCAACTTAGTAAGACCATGTCTCAAAATAAAATAAAAAATTTAAAAAGTTCAATTCTTAGTACCAAAAACAAAATAAACAACTAGCCCAAACACACACACACACACACACACACACACACACACAAATTGTTAAGACACTAGTGAAAATAGCACCAAAGATTCTTAAAAACAATTGGGTTAATGTGTGTCAAAGAAGGTTCCCCAATTATCTCTTACCAACAGCACACCTTGAAATATTCAGGAAGACCAACACAGAATTGTGGATAAAGCTAATAAGGTAGTTTTCCTTGAAATCTCTTTGATGTACATGAATATATAGTTGTTGCTAATAAGGTTATTCTTTTTCTAAAATTTTTATTTATTTTTATGTGGTGCTGAGGATCGAACTCGGTGCCTCGCATGCGCTAGGCTAGCACCCTACCACTGAGCCTCAACCCCAGCCCAAGGCAATTCTTTTGGTTTATGTGCTATTTGAATATGATAGTAATATGAAGAAAGGATTCTCTTTGTTTCAGTTTCATTGCTAACAAACATAACTAACTTAAAGCAACAGGAAACTGTAAAAAATTACATTGTCAACAAATGTTTGCATTTTTCTATAGGAATACAATTGGATGTACAGACACAATGAAAATATTCTGAAGTAGTTATCTAAATTAAGGAGCTTGCCCCAGAATGTAAATTCATCATAGTGCTTCTTTCCTTGCAAAGGTCATAGTACAAAAACCACATTGTTTTTAGTGTCTTAGTAAATATTATAAATTATGTAAAGGCTAATGCAATAAGTTTGAGATTATTCTCTTTGTTGTTGTTTGTTTGTTTGCTTGTTTGTTTTGGTACTGAGGATTGAACTCAGGGGCATTCAATCACTGAGCCACATCCCCAGCCCTATTTTGCATTTTATTTAGAGACAGGTCTCACTGAGTTGCTTAGCAGCTCACTTTTGCTGAAGCTGGCTTTGAACTCTCAATCCTCCTGCCTCAGCCTCCCAAGCTGCTGAGAGTACAGGAGTGCACCACTGCACCCTGGGAGAGTATTCTCTTTATTATGTGATAATTTGGAAGACAATCAAACAACTGATCAAGCAATGAGATTTGTGAAGAAAAGTTCTGTTGAGCATATCTGAACATTCAACATCACTGCAAAATGATAGTTTGGTCCTGACTTTTTAAAGATAAAAATTGGCCAGCCACCAATTTATCTAGTATCGTCAAAACTTTAATCTTCAGAATCCTTCCATTTAAGATAGGAGTGCAACATATTTTTTAAAGACAGATAAAACCAAAGGGCAAAAACTAAAAGTAGAAGCTTGGAAGAATCGAGTTTCTACAGATTATCGTTACAAAATTCTATAGTCTAACAATTATCAATGAAGTGGATGATTATTTTGATGTTGCATATCTAAAACATTATCATCAGACTATTAGGAATTTGATAGACTGGTATTTTATTTTCCATCCAAATAATATCCACATACATCAGATTCATAGATTTGGAATCCATTTATTTAATCAAAAGATAATTTAAAATCTAAACTTACAAGATATAGTGTTCCAACTGACAACTAGTGAAGAATTAAAAATGAATTTGGAAGTTTGGTGCAGTGGCACACACATGTATTTGGAAGGCTGAGGCAGAGGATTGTGAGTTTAGCAAGAGTCTGGGCTATTTAGCAAGACCTGTCTTAAAAAAAAAAAAAAAAAAAGTACAAGAAAAAGAAAACAGTACAGCACCACTGGTTTAATTTTGGATTAAAGTTTAAAAAGAATATTCTGAGCATGCTTAAATTATTTTTAAAATCCCCTTTATTCCATTTCTATCATTGCCACTTTATAAATCTGGTTCTGTCTTATGAATGATATTTAAAACAAAATAGAGAAACAGTTTAGATATATATCATTCCCTGAGAGTAGCATGATGTCAATCCATCCTGAATTAGATAGTTAACCAAAAAAGAAACAAGCTCACTGTCACTTTAAATATTAATATGCATTGTGTTTATTCTAAGTATTT